>JACVVK020000281.1:332500-380000 GCA_018292915.2 Batillaria attramentaria | reverse complement strand
TGTTTGCGTGCGTGCGTGCGTGAGTGAGTGTGCACGCGTGCGTGCGTGCGTGCATAATGTGTGTGTGTGTGTGTTTGAGAGATGGGGGGAGGAGAGAAGTGTGGGGGGCGAGAGAGAGAGAGAGAGAGTGTGAGAGAGATCCAGAGTCACGTTTTCTACTGAGTTGACACACACTATAACAATAAAGTTAAAAATAAATACTGACATAGCTCTACATTGGTTAGAAAAGAGGGGGACCAGTTCGAGAGGGGGCCTATTTTGGATGCGAGGGGGGACCAAAATCGCCCAGGGGGACCAGTCGAAAACGAGGCTGGATGTCTAAGGGGGGACCATTATAGAGCAGTTTTTGCCACGAATTGGTCCCCCGGGGGACTGCTTCAGAGGGGGGACCGGACCGGATCCTACACCGGCCTTACTGTCAGTGTATATAACCAAGCGAGCGCAGATTCTGAACTAGGAAAATACTATCCTATTCAAATCACTTTATCTTAACAGCTTAGAAAATTGCCTTTACTAAGGTTAGCACTTGCCTTCAATATACGCTCAAGAGAGAGAGAGAGAGAGAGAGCACAGGAAAAAAAAAAGGGGGGGGGGAAGAGCAGCCCACCTTGTGGCTTACAGTGTAAATCGAACCTGAGCATAAAAAACAGCCACGGTAAGCCATAGGCGATTCTCCCCCTTTTAGATAAGACACTCAGGACTTGACGTCTGTAGAGCCAACGATCGTCAAAAATCCACAGCTGGGTAATGGAATAGTTTGATATGTTTACTTTGCACTACAACAGGTGGGGGCCAGTTCGTATTCAAGGACTGCGCATGGCTGTTTCAAGCTGAAACTGTGTCTATTTATCACCCCATTTTCATCTTAATGGATTGTTTTGAAGATACGGTATACCGAATACACGTTCACTTATTTAAGTACTTTGAAGTTGGTAACGGGCCTTTTCAGAGATTACTGTAAATTAAAAAAAAAAAGCACGTTTTTGTAGGAGGTCAAACAATTGAGCTGATTTCAATGTAATTTACAACTTTCAGGCGTACGTGAAGTACACCCACCGCCTGCGTTCAGCGCTCTTCAACCAGCGATAGTACAAACTCTGTCGTTATTCACTGGTAACAGCCCCGGCCGCTGACAGGAACCAGATCAGTGAATACTCCTTATTCACCGTCTCTGCAAGAACTGTCTCATTTGTGTTGTGGCGGGAAGGAAAGTTCAGGCTGTGTCCGCATCGACGTAACAAGTGGACCGTGGAGTTCGCAGTGACGTAACAAGTGGTGTGTGCAGTGACGTAACAAGTGGTGTGCGCAGTGACGCAAAAGGTGGTTACAGAGATGGAGCCTCGCATTGTGAACGAGATTCTGAAGAGGAACGAGCAGTTTCTGCGTCGCCATCTTGTTCTGTCAAAGACAGTACTGGATAAGTTGCACAACCAAGGACTGATCACAGACATCATCCGACGAAAAATTCTGGTGAGGGTCACAGTTGTTGTTGCTGTTTGTTCGTTGGTTTTGTTTTCATCTGTCTCTCCCGTAGATTTTTTTTTTTTTTCACTGGCTCAAGCCGGGAATGAATGCTCTACACGCTTGGATATCCCGGCTGCCGATGATTATTGTGGTGGTGGTGTGGTGGGGGTCTGGGTAATAGATCGAGCCAGCAGCCAAGTTGGTACTTGCTAAGTGGGTGAGTCGGCTGACGTCGGCCCTGGCATGGGGATGGTGAAACTCACTGTTATCCTCCATTCACTATAAAATTTTGGATATTTTTCTTATCGTAACTGATGTAAGACGTAGGCATACGCTATGCACATGGCTACCCTTCTGTTTTCTTCAAGAGAATTTTGGGCTGCCAGAACTAGAGAATCATGTGCATGCCTGCCTAGCTCGAGCAGCCCAAAATCCCCTTTAACAAATAATAATAATAATATTGAGTATTGTATAGGCGCTTTACCCAATTTCATGAATCGGCTCAAAGCGCCGCGAACTGAACCCAACACGCACGCTAACGTGAATCACACACATTTTCTCACACACTGGACATAAACACATTACAATCACGTGGTGCGAAGGGTCAGCTCAGCTATTTAAGTTTCGGAATTTAGAATTGCATTTCTTTTTCTAATTTGGTGGGCTGAACATTTCCAAAGCAGAGGGGGAGGAAGCCGGAGTACCCGGAGAGAACCACCGACGATCGGCCCGGATGAACGGTGCCACATACGAGAACGAAATATTCTTTGCCCCGAGTGGGACTCGAACCCCTGACCTCTCGCATTGGTGACAAATCTCTTAACCACTGGACCACCCAAAATCCCCTTGAGGAAAACGAAAGAGTCGCCCGTACTGTTACTAGTGAGATTTAGTAGGATTTCGTACGGAGGACTTCGCTGAGCAGCGTAACCCATTTGCATGTAAATTAGGCACGTTACGGGTGCCATTAGCCAATCGCAGCGCGTTAGCAGCTCGCGGCGTCTGCCGCGTGAGCCTAATTTACATGCTCAGCGAAGTCCTCTTTACGAAGTCCTACTAACTAAATCTCACTACTAATCCCTGCAGTTCTGACACGATACGTGTTCCAGATGTACCCAGCCCACAAGCAAGTGCCGCTACTGCTGGAGAGCCTGCAGAACCGTGGACTGCCCTCACTCCGCAAGTTCCTGGAGGTGCTTCGGGACACCGGTCACCGCTACCTAGCCGACACCATTCTCGACACAGAAGCCATCCCCGTCTCCGACGTCCGTCCGGACACGACATACGCGCGCAAGTCCGCGAGGGATTACTCAGTTCCCCTTCGGCAGACGCACACGGTGCACTCCCCTGTTCGCGGTCGGGACGGAGGGGCTGGTGGGGTGGTGTCCCTCGCTCACCTGTTCCGCATGCGACAGGACCGTGAAGCTGAGCCCAGAGGAGAGATCGTGCCGAGAACTCTGCTGGCAGACCCGGTGGCTGTTGGGTACGCTGGAGGTGCAGGCGGAGGAGGAGGAGGAGGGGGTCTCGACTGGACGCCTGGTGGAGGTTCTCAGTATCGTAGTCACTACGCTGCCCGCAGGGAAGATATTCCGGCCACTCTCTACAGCCTCGGGCAGGTGCGTCTAGGCACAGTACAAGCAGGCTGGGGAATTGCTGAGGGGGTGGGGAGACTGAAACCTACACGTGCCGAGGCCACGCCCTGCTCACGGGGGGCAATGCCCCACTTAAGAAAACAAATTTTAACATTTTTAAAGGCATTTAGCAGCCTTTCTTGGCACCAAAAAGTAAAATACGGACTTTCAAGCCTTCAAAAATGAAAGAAGACTGTCCCATATTTTGTGCCCACACATGACTGTGTGCAGTCTTTTTTTCCCCCTTTCCTTTCCTTCAGCTGAAACTAATTTTTTTTTTTTTTTTTTTTTATTTTATTTTTTTTTTGGGGGGGGGGGGGGCTGTAAAAATAGTAAATTTGGCTTAAAATTGCCAAATGACTGAAACTTCTGAAACTTTCCCACAAGGTGTAGCTACCTGTGGAAGACCAGGTCTTCTGAAGTTGGTTTCAAGACCATACGTTCTACTTGCGACACTTGCCATTGTTTTTCCACATTACAACCCTTCCAACCGAGCCGACTTTCTGCACCTGTGAACATTTTTAGGTGGGTGGGGGAGGGGGCTCAAATCCCCTCAACCAAAACATCAGCTCAGATGCCACCAATGAGCAGTCTGCTTCACAGTACACGTATACTGATCCCATGGTGCCCGTATAACCAATCAAAAGACATTTTGCATCCAACATCGGTCCACAGAAGGCAACGATTTTGCACAGATCCTAATGGTAGTATTATTTGGTATTATTGCGTCACTTTGTTCATAAGCAGTTAACTCATGCATCTTTCAACTTTGGCGTCATAATGTTACAGGTGTTCACCCACCAGCAGAAAGACAACGAGCAAGCTTTGGTCGTGCTAAGACAAGAGGAGATGGCCATCAAGCAGCTGATGGAGCAGAACGCACGGGACCAACAGAAAGTCCGCCGCAAGCAGTATGCCATTGACGACATGAACAAACGCCTCAAAGACATTAACGCTCGTGCCAGTGACATGTACGAGCCAGCGCCACATCCGAACATCGGGCGATATCGCTTGGCTCAGCTTAACCAGATCCCCTGGTCTGTGGATCACTGAATTTTGGATATTTGACAGTGTTTGTTTAACCTTGCCATGAACTGATCTGAACTGCCACACAAAAACAGAATTGCATAATAGCTAAGACGACTTATTCTAGATCTGCAGGGACTCAATTGTGAAAGTCCTCTTCCAGTCATTACAGGGTCCATACAGGTTCACAGTCTAAAAAATTCATGGCTTTTCCATGACTTCTCCAGGCAAACTCTCCTGTTTCCCATGACAACTTCCTCACTCTCTTTCACACGGACACACGCGATGGTAGAAATTCTGACCTTATCCCAGCTATCGCGGTCACCAAGACCAATGTTCCGAGTTAGTCATTAGCCTTATTGGAAGGCAGTTTGTTGGTATTTTGGGCGACCTGTCCAGGGAGCAATCACCAAGCTGACCATTTCATTGTCTGGCTCAAAATGGCTTCCATAAAATTCCAAAATTCCATGACTTTTCATGACTCTTGAGATAATTTCATGACTTTTCATGGCCTGGAAAAGCTATTTTCAAATTCCATGACTTTTCCAGGATTCCATGACCTGTACGGACCCTGTCATTATCACTAGTGCTACAGTCTTCCATCATATTTTTCGTCACAAAACTCCTGATCAGCTACACAGTCAAGCGAGCATCATTTGGCTGAATCATCTTTGCATCTCTCTCCAGCCAAACAATGGCTAACAGACCTTCAAAAATGGCTAAATTCAGCCCGTAGGCTGAAAATTGCATGGCTGTTCAACAAAATCACCAGTTTATAAGCAGTTCTGACCGTAATACTGCAGCACACTCAATGCACATATTTGCACCAGAAGCTCGGACTGGCACCCTCTGCAGAGTGCACTTGCAGCACCGGCGAGTAAACGGCAGAGCATGTCCTCCAGCAGTGCCCCAAGCTGCAGGAGCTGCATACAGCAGTGTGGCCAGAAGAGACCAGTCTGCACTCCAAGCTGTACGTAGCTGGCAGGATCTTCAGAAAACAGCCCACTTCATTGTGACAACCGGCCTGCCAGTGTGACCCCAGCGGCCGCCAAGAAGACGACAACCGCAGCACACCTTGTTGAGCAGTCACATAAAATAATTCCTCAGCCAATTCCTACGCACAAGACTTACATCAACATGTTACGGTGGCATTTGATAAAGGTTCAGGCTATCCTGTGATATTGTGTACAAGGACTTTCCAGGCAACAAATGTGATAAATCAGAAAGAAAATACCTTTGCTTACTCTGCTGATGCGGTTCTGGTGGCTATGGTCACAGAAACCTAATAGTGTAACATTTGTAGTCTCTACATTATTCAGCGTTACCTTGCAAAATGCTTATTTATTTATTCAGTTATTACGCAGTTTATTACATTTTTCCTCACGTCATGCAGGGATCGATTTTGATAAAATGTCGCATAGAAATTTCGCAAAATGCGTCATATGTCGCACGAACATGACATCACAAGCGCACTTGACAACGCGAAGCAGAGATGCGCTGTCCGTGTCAGTCATACTCATAGAGACTGTTACACTAATCTAATATTAGTGATGAGGCTTACTTATCCCGCTCGCCGCACGCGCTGCCAGGAACTCTCGCTCGAAAGAGTTGCAAAAAATATTGGCGCGTTATCAGTTTTCTCAGTTCTGCGATCGAGAGGTCCTTTTCCGTTCAAGTCACTGCACTTAGGAACAGGCTCTCGGCACAGACATGTGACAGGGTGATGCGGGTGAACTTGATTGTCTCATAGAAAATGAAAATGTCTCATAAAAATGACTGGTCAAGGAGACAATGTCTCATTGGCATATTTGAGTAAATCCATCCCTGGTCATGTAATGCTGGTACTTCGTGTGCATTGTTGTAAATAAAATACACTATTTAAAACTAATAAAAGAATGTTATTCCTTTCTGGACTAAAGAATGTGCACCGATGAGTGTGCCCACATATATTGCATTCAACCTTCAAGTGAAGTCACCTCCCCCCTCTCCGCAATTATATATGCAAGTCCTTCAGCAAAACCAAACAGTCGAAGATTAATCCATATATATTTTATTCTCAGAGATTTTGATTGCAATACATCATCTCAGGCACCATATTCCCTCTACAAAGACAAAAATGAACATGAACTTTTGACAACAAAGAATGCGCGATGACGACAACACAATTTTAAAAAAAAAATTTAAAATGCTCCATCGAACCACAATGAGACTCTTAACACCAGTCAAATGCACAATTCTGAGCACACATTCACTTTCAGTCAGTTCCCCTTCTTCTCAGACGATAAGCTCTCCCGCATTTTCTCGATGATAGGTTCATACTGATCTGTACACAAAACGCCGTCCTCATCGAAGAAACAGGCCACAGACTTAGACTCTTCCGTTTTCCTCATCTCCTTAGTTTTCCCATCTGTGAACGTCATGCAAATGTAGTAGACGTCATCGTACCTGAAAACAAATCATAATAAATACGAATGAGTTTATAAACTTGATGTGCAGCCCTCTCTACTTCACCCTGCAAGATGTTCTCCAATTATCTAAGCAGACATTGCAGATGGGGGCCACAGAGATGAAATAAAATATAAAAAAATAAGGAAAACATTTGTTGGTGAGAACACATGGACTGAGAGTGACAGGTACACTGTAAAGTCGTATGTCAGTGTATGAGCCATACACAAGAATGCCCTGAGCAGGCAACTATTTATTATAAATGAGGGGTTACACAGGTGAATGTCTTACTTGCGCAGTGAAGAGGAAAGCGTCCAGACATTGTCCGGATCCATTCCGGCGCGATCCTTCTCTAGCGCCACCAGGAAGATGCCACGCTCCTTGTACGTAGTGTACAGCGTCAGGGCTCCCATCAGCACAAAGTATCTCACAAATGTCAAGGACAGAATCTCAGTAACAATGGTACACAAACCACCGGTGTACAAGGCACACTGATACCAATGTGTCAGTGTGGCAATTTTCTAGTCTACTTACGCTAGCAATGCCCCCCCCCCTTCCCCTCAAACAAAAAGCAAATTTAAGAAAAAACAAAACAAAAAAAAACTCTCTGTAAGTATGTGTGGATCTGTAATAAAAAGAAATTATGGATCTGAATTTCTGAACAACTCTTTAAACATGGGACGACCTTTGTGAACAAGGTATTCACTCTGGTCATATCCAACCTAAGCATGATATGACATGCATAAGCATCGCACCACCATTTCTGTGGAACACACCAACACTAGTAACAGTAACAGTTGCTACTAATGCATAAGCCAACAGCAGCAGAGGCAGCAGTGGTAACAGACAGCACACTTCACACAAACACCAGCACAAGACATCAGGGTTGCACATTTTCCACAGCTTCTATAGGACAAAGTGTCCTGGAAACAGCTAAGTGATAGGACACAGTGTCCTGGCCACTTAGTGGCAATAAAAATTTCAATAGGACAAATGTCCGCTTGAAGTGGGAAAAATAGGACATTTGAAATTTTTATAGGTCAATGTTCTGAGACCGACTTAAATGTGCAACCCTGAGACATTAGTTTGCATTCTTAATTTCACAGCAAGTTCCTTTGCTCACACTTATTCCAGTCTACCGACTTTTTCATGCACTGCAGTCAAATTTACCACAACAAAAGCCTCTTCACTTTGACGAAAAGGATACGATGAGACACATATGATCAGGACTGGACGGGATTCTGGGAACGGTCTCAAGTAGTCCCAGATGAGCGCGAACATCGCGAAGGCAACAGCCACTGTGCATACAAACAGCCGGCCATCCATAAGACTGTGATTTTCAGTGTAGCCATGATGCTTGATCAGCACCTGAAATGAACAAAAAAAAGAAAAATTGCAGCACACACACATGTGAATCTGGATTGTGCTAGTAAAGTTCAGGAGCTCTAGGAGACTGAAAGACATTAAACAATACAGTCATACAAGACAAAAATATGCAGTTTGTACACACAGTGACACACGCATCTCTCTGCCCAAAACATCAAGTTGCAAACTCGTACCTTTAATTCTAACGACTGTCAAAGCATACTGTTCAATGATTTTCACGAGTCCGACGAAAGCACAAACACTCACATTTTTCGCGGCGTCATCAAGAGCGTTTTTGAGCGCTGCTGTGTCCCACTTGTCAATCTTGATTGGTTTCTCTTCGATCGACCACTGGAAATGAAAAACAAAGTGCAAAAGCTAGCATTGATACCGACGAAATTCATACGCTCAAGTACGGTACATCACAGTTTTAAGTCTAAACACCAAATGGCACTGTCACGTTTTAAATGTTAATGGGAACCGGGGACAGTATGACAGCAACATATGGGAGACAAAAATGCCGGTGTGGTGATGTGGCCGGGCTGAAAACGTTAAAAAAATGTTGCGACAGAAACCCAATTCTTCAATGTCACGTCCCATTCACATTGTTAATGACGCAGCAACGGATTTCAATGCAAAAAAACGACGCAAGTCATGAAAAATGGAATGAAAAAATGCGCACCTTCTTCGAGTTATTCCTATCAGAAGCCATTTTGACCGGAAGTACACGTTTATTTTCCTTCAAATAATCTCTATAAATCAAAGTACCTGTAGAATATCTAAGTATTTACAAATGCAGTAATAACTCGAGCTGCTGACAGATAAATATTTATATGTTGTTATTTGCCTATGATGCTAGATTATACGAGTCCAGTTAAAAGAATTACTCGAAAAAAAAATGCATTATAGATTATTTGGTATGCAGCATTCTGGGATAGAATTCTTCTGCTATGGCGTTCTGAGTCCTTAGCAGCAGAAGATCTTTCGGGTGTTCTTCAAAATTTGTGGAGCAGGTTTGTTGTTAAAGCTATGAATGGTTGATGTTTTCTTCTCTTTGTATGTTGCAAAACAATAAAATCAATTTTTTTGTGTTTTTCTCGGCTAAACATAGCTGGTCGGGGAAAGTAATGACCGTAAACGTTCGGTTTCAACACAACTTCGGGCAGCTTCAACAAATATTTCAACAAATATTGTTTCGAAATAATTCATCTGTGAGAGACACAGACTGTCAAACTCAGGGCTATGCTAGTGAAATCCCATACGCAGTATGTATTTTTCCGTTTCTTTGTTTTGTTTTTGTTCAACATCATATTATTTGCTTTCTCCGGGGTGCATAGTATGAGTACTATGACTGTGTTATTCTGCGCTTCACTAGTTTGTGAAGGAAATTATTGCGAAGCAGATGCCTAACCTCACTATAACTGATCTCTACTGAATTGAAGCTTGTCTTGATGAAGATGAACGCAATTCATTAAAATAATAATAGTGTTTTGGAAACCTGATACATCTGTCTCTGTGACACATTAAAAGCTTTCCATATATGTTTCAGGGTGTGAACGGAGCAGTGCGCGTCATCATGACGGCCACCCAAAGCGAGCAGATGAAGGTGATTGTCACCCAGCTAAACAAGGATCCCTTCAACAAGAACTACAACCTCATATCATTTGATGCTTTGGAGCCTCTGCAGCTGCTGCAAGTTCTTAATGATGTCTTGGCCATCATTGACCCAAAGGTGAGGAATTTAATCTCGTTCAGAAAACCTAGGCTTTTAAAGGCAACTTGTTTTCATGATTGCAGAGCAGAGAGGAGCAGCTTGTCTTCAGACTTGCAAGTCAGGTTTTTCACTAGTTTTGGATGTGCACAAATTATTTATTTATAATTTTGATCTTATTTTTTAATATGGTGCTCTGGTTACATAGGATGTTTTCATTAGCAGTCCTGGCAAACGGAAAGTTAATTTCCTTCAGTGTAGAGGATGAAAATCAGTGCAGAACCAGAGGCCACAATATGGTTTCCAACTTCTAACACTGTTAGATTGTAAATGTACACATGTATGGCAGAACCTGTCACACCAGATGTCTGATTTAATGATGCTCAGTCTTCTCAATTACTAATTGCAGCAAAAGCTTGATCTGCGAGAGGAGACACCTGACCAGACAGCTGTGCGTGTTTTCCAGTTGTTAAGGGTCCTGAAGTACAAGCCACCTGATTCAGTGAATTTGTAAGTTGGGTTGTTGTTGGCGGGGGGTTTTGTGTTTGTTTGTTCGGTTGGTTGTTTGGTTGGGTGGCAGTGTTTTTTTTTGTGTGTGTGTGTTTTTTGTTGTTGTTGTTGTTGTTGTTTTTTGTTTGTTTGTTTGTTTTTATTTGGTGGGGGGGGGGGGGGGTTGTTTTTGGTTTTGTTTTGTTTTGTGTGTGTGGGTTTTTTTGGTGTTGTTTTTGTTTTGTTTTGTTTGTTTGTTTTTTGTTTTGTTTTTTTGGGGGTGGGGGTGTAATTGCAAGGTTATTTCTATATCACAGATCTCTTTATGAATTCCTAGTGCTGCTTTGAGGCAAATCACATTTTTGTGTGCTGATCACTTACTGTCAGTGGTACTAAAAAGTACCTTCATGTACCTCAGACCGTCACTCCAGTGACATCACTCATGAAAGTAGACAGAATAAGGTTGTTACTAATCTTAATTAGGATCAGCTTTACATCTCCCAGTGTTCTCTTCATTTAAAAGTCCTTATTTTGTTGCTTTGATTGTTTTGTTGTTGACACGTATATTAACCTAAAGAATGGCGACAACTGCTGCAGAAGTCACACATTTCATGATATTTATTGAAATGCGCCCACACTGTGTGTTTAATTTTAGAGCAGTCTTAAAACGTTCTTTTTTTTGCAAAGCCTTCCTGTAATTTTTTGTGTAACAGGTCGGTTTCACCAGCACATGTCTGTCATTTGTAAAATGTGCATAAGTGTCTGTGAGTGATTGGCGCATTGAGTTTGTTTTAAAGAAATGTGCCCTACAAATACCATTTATTGTATTATTATTATTATTATTATTAATTCCAGGAGCCAGTTTCGAGCTGGTCTAGTTCAGGGTGAGAAACCTACCATCTACCCGATCTTGGAATGGCTGCTGCCGAGGGTACCCGAGCTGCAGAAGCGGGCTTACTTGGCCAAGTACCTGCTGAAGATCGATGTACCTGCGGAGATCATGCAGGATGAGGAGATCAACGGGATCTACATGCAGGTACATGTATTTTGTGAATGTCCATTTGGTGAGCATGTTAATGGTGTAATTGCTATGGTGTGCAGTTTTGAACCAAGTGCGTGAGACCTGCATGCTCTGATCTGTAGGGAAATCGAGACAAGCAAGGGTCACTCAGCCAACCACTTGTGTTTGGCCAACATGTGTAACATAGGTAGTCCATGTTACAGCCTAGTTTCTGGTCTGTATGTGTTATCACTTGGGATGCAGCCCATCTCATGAAGGGACACACTTAAATGTAAGTTTTGGAAATCTGCAATTATGTTAAAGGCTAGCGTTTCACGGCTATTCACTTGCTTTTTCTCATTAACGCAGCACTTTAGAGTAAATAGACCCGAACTGACAGTGGGGGAAAACACCGGTTTCAAACTTCTAACTCTGCTTGCAAATGAAAATTAATGATGCTCTGTGAGGATGTTGCATTTGAACACAACTATTTGCGAACTTTGTTGTCTCTGAAACTGAAGAAATCAGGTGTTTAGAAACCCCAACCTCCTTTGTCTTGGGGTGCTGTTGCCAGCACCTGGCTGTAAACAGATGAATGCACTTCACAGTGGCATGGTTTGAACAAACTTTTTGTTGTGTTTCAGTATGAGGAGCTGATGGAACAGTTCAAGGAGCTGCACAAGCAGTCCACTCAGCTAGCCAGCTCTGGCTTCAACACGGCCGAGATCCGCAAAGACATTACCAACATGGAAGAGGAGAAGGAGCAGTTGATCAAACGCATTGAACGCTTGCGCAGGAAGGTACAGTGTACTGTGATTTTGCCAGGCTTCAAAATTGTCCATTGACGGCTGGTGTGTTTTGAGTTGTTGTTGGTGGTTGTTGTTTTGGGTAAAAATTAAAATAAAAAAACATTTAATTTAATTTTATTTTATTTTATTTATTTTTTTTTTGGGGGGGGGGGTGGAGGGGGGTAAGTGTTTGTTTGTTTTTTGGTTTGTTTGTTTGTTCATTTTTTAGGGAGAGGGGCTGTTTGTTTGTTTGTTTGTTTTTGAAGATAATGAAATTTTAATTACGAAGATTTAGTTTTTGTTGCAAAAAAAGCTCAATTCATAAATCTGCATATGGCATGATATTCTCAAACAGCATATCTATTTCCAGCCTGACAGCTAAAATTTGGCTCGGTTGTGAATTAGTGATTATGTTGAATTTATTTAAATATTGCACATCCAGTCTATTTGTATTGAAAAATACTTTGATTTCAGGTCGAGTCACATCCCAACTCACAAGTGATGATGAATGTAGCCAAAAACCTGCGTGTGGAGAGGGACCGTGAAAAAAGAATTGCGGCTCAAAAGCAGGAACAACAGACAAATGTAAGTCATGGATCTGTATTTGTAGGTAACCTACTATACCTGTGTATCTAAAACGGTAATAAGTCTCATGAATCATGAGACTTACTACCGTTTTAGCCCATCAGATATCCCAGACCTTCGTTTTTCTTGTTGACGAGATGTAATAGAAGTGCAAGGTTGCTATAAATGAATGTTTCCTGAGCGTATTATAAGTTTGTCTTGTTGATGCTCAAAACTGTTTTCTTGTATCTCCACTATATGCAACCAAGTAAATCAGTTAGAAGTATCCTCATAACGAAATGCAACATTGTAAATATGAATCCGTGGATTTCCTTTGCCAGATCCAGCACCTGGAGCAGCGGATCAAGCGGATGGACAACCAGCTGAGAGACATGAGGCAGGCCAGCATTGGGGCCACTGCTGAAAGTGAGTTCTTTTCCCGGGGCCATTTTGAAGCACACTGAACCAAACTACACAGACTGAGATTGTGATAGAAACTGATTCTTTTGAAAAGGAATTCCCTCCCTCATTCTCTCCGCCAGTCACCCTCCCTTGAAACTTTTAAGAAAAATCTGTAAACCCATCTGTTTTTTGCCCTGAACACCATTTAACTGTTTGCAACATGTGCGTGTGTGTATGTGCATGTTGTTACACCTATGCCCTGACCTTATGGCTCTGTATATTTTTGTATACCGGTATATATTTCTTCCTTTTTACTTATTTTATTTTAAAGCACTTAGAACTGTTAATTATTATTAGGTTACAGCGCTGTATCAGTAGTAGTATTATTAATGTTTTGTTTTGTTGATTACCAGTGAAATACATGGCTCTATGTAGAAAGAACTGTAGGTGTATATATCGGGGAAATTTGTGCACATAGTTGTTTAAAAAAAAAAAAAAAAAAAGTCCCAGTGTGTATCCCAGAAAAATATGTATTTCTCACAGTTTTTATTAATTATTTCAGCCATGATCGAGAGGCTTGAGGAGGAGACCCGAGCCAATGGCTACATCGTGAAGGACCAGCTGCCCAAGGACATAGCATCACGACGTAAGATGATACAGGACCTTCAGAAGGTCGTTGCCGTTCCAGCCATGGGACAGTCGGATCTGGACGAACTCAACAATCAGGTAATGAGTGGCATAAACAAAGGTCATAACTGTTGCACTGTTCAGCGGATTTCCACATTTGTCACATCACTCTCCTGCTGAGCAAAAAGTTGCTGCAGAAAGAAAGTCATGCCAAAAAAAAACAAAAAAACCCACACACTCTCAAAACCCTTTGTGAATGTAAACAGGTGTACGATGTACACAGGCCTTGGCCTTTTGCTTCCACCTGAATATCTTGTGTGTATAAAAATCAGCAAAATAAAAGTATGTTGCAGTAAAAGAAATTAAAAAAAATAATAATGCAGTAACATTAAGTTGTAGGAAGTCAGTGTTGCAAGTGTAGTCAGAGTATCGTTCTGTGCATTTGTTGACGGTGCACTTTTGCCTGTGACACCAGTATCGATTCCCTCATCTTCTGTCTTACTTCAGATCACCGCGCTGAATGCTGAAGTCAATCAGCTGATTGAGCAGAGAATGCGCAGCGGAGATCCTACGGAAGACAAGCTGTCCCTCTTCAGGCAGCAGGTCAGAATTTTTTGTGTTGTTAAACTCCCCCCCCCCCCCCCTTTCTTTTCGGTAGGCACAGCATCAGCAGTTTGCAACATCCTGGTGTATCGAATGACATACAGTGTGATTGTATTTCTTTAAACTTCACATTACTAACATATATGACCTAGATACACCTACACTAAAGTGATGACTGGAAAATTGGCATATTCCCCCTGTCAGCTTACTTCTTGTGTAAAATAACGTTCGCAGCAGCTGATCGATAATTGGCATTTTGTGTCCCAGATCACTGCTATAGTGAAGTTTATTTGCTGGTTCCTTCATTCTTCATTCCCCAGGTGCATGTGACTGTCTCAGTACATTTGTTCAATCTGCTGCCACTTGTTGATCATTTTCTGTTACTGCTTGATGATGGTGAAATCACTCCTCAACTGATCAGCAGGTTTTTCCCTTACTGTTTTTTTACTCTAGGCGGCCATCATTGCACACAAAAAGGATGCCGCAGCACAAACGCTGCGTGAGATTCGCGAGGAGCTGAATAAAACCCAGCAGGAGCTCGAGTCGAAGCGGGAGATTGTATCCAATGTGGAGGGAGCTGAGGTCTTGAAAGGAGAAGATGTGAGTCGGATTAGTGCCATGAGTTTAATGTGATCTCAGAGCTACAAATCTTCCACCTCTTGGTGGATTTCCCTTTGACTAAAATGTGTGCTCAGATTTTAGTCTAATTCTAAAAATTTTCCTAAAGGAAAAGTGTTTCCTCCTCAGAAGCACTTAAAATCCTGCCAAAATACACCAGATCACACACAGAAAAAAAAAATCTAAAAAGAAAAGGACATCCCTAGAATGTGCATTTGCCATTTCATCACACACAGTTTTCCCCCTGTTGAAATTATGGACCATTTTGAGCCTTGTTTTTTACCTCCAGCAGTTGCCTTTGTGGCCTTAATTTCTCCGCACTTTCTTGTCTGTACTGTCTTCTCTGTCTTTACTGTCCTCAGTTTCCACTGTATCTGATGATAATCTTTTTTGTGCATGTCTTGCGCAGTTCAAGCGCTACGTGAACAAGCTGCGCAGCAAGAGTACGATCTACAAGAAGAAGCGTTCAGAACTGGCAGAGTTGAGAGCTGAGAGTGGTGTTCTTAGCCGTACGAACGACATTCTCAAGCAGCGAAATGAACTCATCAACCAACAGCTGGTAAGAGACCATTGTCCTGTGTTGATTTAATTTATCTATTATTAAAAGTGGTGATTCTGCCGATTTCTTTTTTTTTTTTTTTTATTGACTGAAGATAACAATTAGAGCTTCCCAAGAAAATGTTCAAAAACAAGAATGTTTTTTTTTCATATTGATATTTTTAATTGGTTTGTGTGTGTATGTGTTATGTTTCAGCAACCCAAATTTCCTAAGGGGGAAAAAAATCAGTAAATAAGTGCTATAGATATCATTCGGTTCACTTAATTCCTACCAAGTAAGTTTGGGGTTGTGCAAAATAAGTGGCCTCACCAAAAAAAATTCATAATTAATTCATGTCTGCTTGGATTTAAATATGGTTTAGTTGGAACGTTGCACTTTGATTATACTCATGTTTACAGCAGTAAGAGCCATTACGGGACCTTTAATCTTGCCTGATTTGCACATACAGGGCCACAACCGTAAAAAGAGTCCACAACGTGCGATACTCGTGCGCGGTACAAAATGTTAAACAGTAGTCCTGTATTTCACAGGTGGCTTACAGTAATACTGACAAATAAGAGAGGAATGCGTAGGAAGAGCAAAAAAAAGGAAACAGGGATAAGTCGTGCATTTACATCTGGCGTCTCTCACAGGGTGTGGTGGAGTCGAAGGCTGGGGTCTCCGGTTACCGCCAGACTCAAGAGGACCTGGAGAAGGTGTCTGCCCAGAAGAGCGAGCTGGATGAGGTCAAAGGTCGCACACTGGAGGACATGTCGGAGATGGTGCGCAGACTGCACGCAGAGATCGCGGAGCGTCGCAACACCCTGGCCCCAGTCCTGAGGGTGATCCGCCCACTGAGAGAGAGAGTGCAGGTACGAAGAGTGTTTTCTTTTCCCCGTGTCAAAATGACCATTGCAACACTCCTGTTACGTGCTTTTCTATCAAGTAGGCAGTCCCTTCTGTACCAGTAATAAAAATTTTTTAGAAAGATTAAAAAAAAAAAAAAAAGTTAGTATGAGTGATGGTGGCCTGTTGTAGTTGATGATAATAAGAAGAAGAATAATGAGTATTGTATAGGCACTTTTACCCAATTTCATGTATCAGCTCAAAGCCGCGAACTGAACCCAACACGCACGCTCACGTGAATCACACGCATTCTCTCACACACTGGACATAAACACAGTACAGTCATGTGGTGCGAAGGGTCAGCTCAGCTATTTAAATTTCGGACTTCAGAATTGCATTTATTTTTCAAATTTGGTGGGCTGAACATTTCCAAAGCAAATGATGGAGGGATTGTGCAGTCTCATGTTTTGTGGAATTGAGTGTGGCTCAGAAGTCCGTGAGCTGCACACAAGGGAACACTTGCAGGGGGGGGGGGGGGGGGGGGGGGGGGGGGCAGTGGTGTGGCATGTTAAACCCAACTAACCAACCAACATGAATTTCGCTGTACTGCAGCTTCCTCTTCTCTCTGGCACTAAAGAATCGGATTTGGCTAATCACAAAATGCTGTGATGAAAAATCAGTTTGATGATAACTTTGATTTGTTTCGTCATTCATTCTACATGTGATGCCAAGACAGAATCGGTGATGTGCAAGCATGTTCATTTTTTTAAATTTTTTTCAAGAATAGGTATTAGTACAGGATGTTTAAGGAACCAAAGACTGCAATCGCAACCCAGGGTAAAAATGTCAAGTAGTAATCATAATTATGGAACTCACCTATAATATTGCAGGAGCTGACTCCAGAGTATGACAACAAGAAACAGATATATGAACGCACTGCGGCGGGTCTTGAGAGCAACATGAGCAAACTAGAGCAGGAGGTGCGTGGCTACACGGAAGAGTGCCGGGCCGAGGAGTCGCGCTACCACTACCTGCACTGCATGATGGGAATTCTGCAGCAGCAGCAGGAGCGCATCGCTCAGGAGATGAAGGCTTACGTCAGCAGCGACCAGACAGAGAAGAAGAAGACGATGAGGTGAGGACGAACGACTCGTTTTGCCTTTGAGAACTTTGCATAAAAGTGTGTTTCCTCCTCTGAAGCTCTTAAAATCATGCTGAAACCCACCAAATTGTGCAGATTTTAGTCAGATTCTAAAAATTTTCCTTCAAAAAGGTTTTCCCTCGTTGAAACACTTAAAATCATGCTAAAAGACATCAAGGTGCACAGATTATAGTCTAATTTAAAAAAAAAAATCCAATGGAGCGTGCCCCTGAACACCCCTAGGGGAGCCGGGGTGGCCGAATGGTAGAGCGTTGGCTAATGCTCGGGTCATGAGTTCGTATCCCGACTGGGGCCAAATATTTGTCTTGGCTTTTCCATCGTTGCCCTGTCTTTGATATCACCCGTTATGGTGGAAAACGATGTGAAACCCCCAAACACCCACCTACCCACCTCAAACACCTCTAGCATAACACAGGTGTGCGCTCATGGCTTTGTCCTAGATGCTACAGACTTTTCCTCAATTTTGGGTCATAGACCATTTTAAAACCCTGATTAGTGAAGTCAATCTGTTTTATGTCCACAGGGAGGTGTACACCCGCAAGATCCAGGAGCAGGAGAACCTGGGCCGCAATCTGCGTGAACGCCAGAAGACCGTGCGCGAGAACCACGAGCCCAACATGAAGCAGATGAAGATGTGGCGGGACCTGGAGCGTCTGCTGCAGTGCAAGACCCACTGCCTGGAGCAGATCACCTCCATCGGCTCCAACCTCACTGGGGGGAGGGGCATGCAGGGGGCTGGGGGCTACGGGGAGGCCCCTCCCACCCTCCTGGAGGATGACAGGCTCGTGTTGTAAGGGCTGGGAGTGGATTTTAGGATTTGGTGTTCAGTGGAGAACATTCCTTTTTTTTTTCTTTTTTTTTGTGGACATTGGTTATTTCGGGTTATTGGTTATTCTCATACTCTCATGTCGTGATGATCTGACGTGTGAATTTATGATGGGGAAGTTCTGAACTGTGGATTAATTTGGAATAGGGGTATTTCAAAGACACTTTGTCCCATTTTTCGCCTATTACATGTTTGTTGATGATCTCTGTGGCTTTTTTTTGGCTAATTTTTTTTCTTTTCTTTTTTTTTTTTTTTTGGGGGGGGGGGGGGGGACAAAAAACTCACATACAAGTGAACTGTAGAAATTTGCACAGGGCTCAAGACATAAACTTTAAAATTACTGGATTTTTTGTTGAAAATTTTGAGTCTCCAGGGAACGCATAAAAAGAAGCGAATTAAAAGTTTGAGTTTTTCTTTTTCTGTAATTTGAGACGACCTGATGGTTTTGTATTCTCACACTCTGTAATGCAAGACTAATATTATATGTGCCAGAGTTTACCGTCCACCTTCACTATGATCATTTACTTTCACCATTGACTGTGACAGTTTTGGAAGCCTGACATATCAGAGGTTTGGGACAAGTGTAATCAAATGAATGGCATGAAAATACTGATGTCAACATGTTAGGCTTTAATGTATTTATTTGTACAGCTGTTCTCAGAAATCCAGTTGTTTGACTGTGATAAAAAAAAAGGTTTTATATTCTCTCCTAACTGGTTGTGTTTGACTTACAGACATGATATTTGTAATTGTTAGTCGCTGTTTGCGTGTATGTGGTAGAAGGTTTTTTTGTGTGTTTGGCTCTGCCAGAAATAGGATCGTCTTTTCAATTTGCTGAATAAATCCGTCCATCTTTACAAACATGATGTCTTTATTTGATGTTTGATGTGGAATGCACGTTTGTGTGAAAATACCTTGTTAAAACTCATACTGGCTTGGACTCTGGGTGTGTATGTGTGTGGGGAAAGGGGGGTGGAGTGGTGGGTTGATGCCACATATAAGCTCACACACTTCTCTTCCTGAAAGTCGCCCAATGGTTGGATTTCTTCTTCTTATTCACATTAACTGACCAACCTCAACATACTGAGGACCAGTGTCAGCGTAGTTGTGCGTGCTGGTTAACTGTTTTCCATTCCAGGTCCCCCTCACAAATGGGATTTTCAACGTGCACTCGTGATGTTTTGCGTGCGTGTGTACACGTAACCGAGTCTGCACATGAAGTTGACTGGATATGGTAAGGAAAAATCCCACTATATTCCTGCCCACTGGGGGCTCGAACCAGGCAGCTCAGGATCTAAAGTCCTATGCCTTAACCACTGGACCAAATCCCTGACGAGTATGTCTGTAAAGTATTAAGAGAGTAAAAGTAGAACAGAGATTGGACTGACCGGCGTACTACTACTAGCATAAGTCAGATGCTCCTGGCTAGTCTTTGGTCGCAAACTGAAGCAGGGGCGCCGGAAGATGTTGGGGGGAGGGGGGGCAGAATCTCGGAGGGGGAACGTTGCCCGAAGAAAGTGAAAAGCGGGGGGGGGGGGGGCGATCAATGCTGCGTAGACAAAAAAAAAAAAAAAAACCTTTACGCACCAGGACGTTGCCCGAAAAAGTGAAAAGCGGGGGGGGGGGGGGGGGGGTCAATCAGAGGAGCGGACAGCCTTCGGTCCGCAAAAACAGAAGTTCTCTGTTGGGTGGGATGAGGGAGAGAGCACTAAGAGGGGGAGAGGTAGGGGAAGGGTGGGGGGGGGCAAGACCATGGCTTTGCCCCCCCCCCCTCTTGCCATAGTCACCTGATTTTCCAGGGGGGCAAAAAGACACTCTTGCCCCCCCCTGCTTGGGTACAGGGGGGGCAGCTGCCCCCCCCCCCCCCCCGGTTCCGGCGCCCCTGTGAAGTAACGGTTGAATGATTGACCCAACTCTCGGGATTTCTCGAGGCCGCGATAACGGGGACGGTGCTTGGCAAACACGGGCAAACTCGCCACTCAGGCGAACACTGACCTATAGCAGATCATGGGCAACTCTTTGTCTTATTTCACACTTGTCAGTACAAACACTGTGCCTCATTTACGGTAGAAGTGACTGGACTGTCCTGAGGGTACCGCCTTGCAGACACATACTGATCTTTGTCTTATCACTTCCTACACGCTTGATTGCACCGGAGACAGACTTTACTTTCATGTGTCATGACCACGTACCCGTGTTTACGTATAGTTCGCGTACTGTCACGCACCCACCTATATGTAAGTTGTGTAAAGTTCGATTGGTATTTTCTCTAAAATGTCCATTCTTTCGGGTTTTTTGTTGTTGTTGTTGTTTTGTTTCTCAACGCTTTGTTGTTGTTGTTGTTGGTTGGCTGCTGCTGTTTTCTTGTTCTGCCGTTGTTTGCTTCTTTGTTTTATTTTTGTGTGTTCGTCATTTGTAAGTTTTCTTCTTTTTTTTTCTCGAGGGATTGGATGCTTGTTTATTACAAATTTTTTCTTTGACTTTTGTTTTCAGTTGAAATTGCGATCGTCACTTCTTTCTTTATCGTACAATACTTGAACGGCCAAATAAGCAAAATTGAAATCACTTATTTCGGTTGAGAGATGTGTCTCTTTGAGTGAACGGTACGATATTTTGAAGCTTTCATTTACGTCTCTGTGTTGGGATTTTAAAAAATACTTTAAATGACAGATGCCTACATTCCGGGCGCACGTCAATGATTCTTTTGTCACAGTGACTGACTACTCGAACTGTCAAACTGCATTCTACCGAAGATACGTTGAAGTACTGAGTTGTGCATAGTGCGTTCTTTGTTTGAAACAAACAAAGCAACAACAACAACAAACAACAACAACAACAACACCACACACGCACGCACGCACGCACGCACACACACACACACACACACACACAATCTGTCATTCACTCATGACTGCTGCTGAGCTGACGGAACAAGTGTGTTTTAACGGAGGTTTTAAAAAAAAAAAAAAAAAAGCCTGCTACGCGGCGCTACACTCCTGTACACGTTACTAGCATGTTGCAATGCCAGTCTAATCGCTACCGCACTTAAAGGGGAATGGAATCCAAATGGGTCGCCGGTGGCGCTACCGGTATCACAACCTGCCCCAGGGGGTTGGGGACGGATACGGGGTTTGGAGACAAGAGGTAAAGTTTTTATTGCTCCCCAGTTCTCGTCCGGCGTCTGACCTCGCCCACACAAGCTCACAGTCCACCAGCAGTACGTTACTAGTGTTTCAACATCACTGGTGATTTTTGCGTCGCTGCTGTTCATTTGAGGTTTAAGCCTGTTTGTTAGCTGTACCAGCAACTTGCATAATATGAGACGAGCTCCCGCACAAAGGGTCATTTTGGGTATATAGAGTTGTTACTTACTTACTTACTTACTTACTTACTTACTTTACTTTACTTTACTTTACTTACTTTACTTTACTTTACTTTACTTTACTTACTTACTTACTTACTTACTTACTTACTTACTTACTTTACTTACTTACTTACTTTACTTTACTTTACTTTACTTTACTTTACTTTACTTACTTTACTTTACTTTACTTTACTTTACTTTACTTACTAACTATACTTTACTTTACTTTACTTACTTTACTTTACTTACTTACTTTACTTTACTTTACTTTACTTTACTTACTTACTTACTTACTTACTTACTTACTTACTTTACTATACTTTACTTTACTTTACTTTACTTTACTTACTTACTTAACTTTACTTTACTTACTTACTTACTATACTTTACTTTACTTACTAACTTTACTATACTTTACTTTACTTTACTTTACTTTACTTACTTTACTTTACTTTACTTTACTTTACTTTACTTACTTACTTTTACTTTACTTTACTTTACTTACTTACTTACTTTACTTCACTTACTTACTTTACTTTACTTTATATTACTTACTTACTTTACTTTATATTACTTACTTACTTACTTTACTTTACTTACTTTACTTACTTTACTTTACTTTACTTTACTTTACTTACTTTACTTAACTTTACTTTACTTTACTTTACTTACTTACTATACTTTACTTTACTTTACTTACTTTACTTTACTTTACTATACTTTACTTTACTTACTTACTTTACTTTACTTACTTACTTACTTACTTTACTATACTTTACTTTACTTTACTTTACTTATCCTTTACATACTTAACTTACTTTACTTTACTTTACTTACTTACTTACTTACTTACTATACTTTACTTTACTTTACTTACTTTACTTTACTTTACTATACTATACTATACTATACTTACTTTACTTTACTTTACTTACTTACTTTACTTTACTTACTTTACTTACTTTACTTTACTTTACTTTACTTACTTTACTTTACTATACTTTACTTTACACTTACTTACTTTACTATACTATACTATACTATACTATACTATACTTTACTTTACTTACTTTACTTTACTTTACTTTACTTACTTACTTTACTTTACTTTACTTTACGTTGCTTGCGCGGCGTAAAGCCCCAAATAACTAACTAACTTACTACTTTACTTACTTACTTACTTACTTACTTACTTACTTACTTACTTACTTTACTTTACTTTACTTACTTACTTTACTTTACTTTACTTTACTTTACTTACTATACTACTACTTTACTATACTATATACTACTTACTTACTTACTTACTTTACTTACTTTACTTTACTTTACTTACTTACTTACTTACTTACTTACTTACTTACTTACTTACTTACTTTACTTTACTTACTACTTACTTACTTACACTTACTTACTTACTACTTACTGTACTGTACTGTACTTACTTACTTACTTACTTACTTACTTACTTACGTAGGCCCATGGCTCCCTGTGGAGCATAGGCCATTGACGACCGTTAGCCATCGCTCTCGGTTCTGGGCTGTTCTTGCCACGCCAACCCAGTTGGTCCCCTGCTTGCTTAACTCTGCCTCAGTGTCCCGCCTCCAGCTGTTGCGAGGCCGGCCTCTCTTCCTCTTCCCCCGTGGGTATATGGAGTTGTTAGTATGACTAAAAAGTCCAGATAAAAGGCTTTCTTTTTGGTATGAAAATTAAGTCTGTTGTATAGTGTGGGCCTGAGATATGTTCGTCGAAATTTTGCAGTTAAAAACCGGACATTTTGAGAAAATGGCTGGTGAAGCGCCACATCGGTCATCCCGATACAACAAATTTGTATTATACAGGGGCGCCGGAAGATGGGGGGAGGGGGGGCAGAATCTCAGAGGGGGGAAACGCCAGAGCCAGTGAAAGGAAGGACGTTGCTGGGAGAAAGTGAAAAGCTGGGGGGGGGGGGGGGGGTTCAGATGCTGCGAAGACAAAAACCTTTACGAACCAGGGAGCCACTGAAAGGTAGGACGTTGCCCAAAGAAAGTGAAAAACGGGGGGGGGGGGGGGGGGACGACTTTCTGCCAAGTCGTTTTGATATTTCATGCAACGGCTAAACTGAGTTCTCTGTTGGGTGGGATGAGGGAGAGAGCAGGAAGAGGGGGAGGAGGGGTAGGGGAAGGGAGGGGGGGGCAAGACCATGGCTTTGCCCCCCCTCTTGCCATAGTCACCTGATTTTCCAGGGGGGGGCAAAAAGATACTCTTGCCCCCCCTGCTTGGGTACAGGGGGGGGGGCAGCTGCCCCCCCCCCCCCCGGTTCCGGCGCCCCTGTTATATGCTCGATTACTGTGAC
The DNA here is from genome assembly GCA_018292915.2 of Batillaria attramentaria. Lineage (NCBI taxonomy): Eukaryota > Metazoa > Mollusca > Gastropoda > Batillariidae > Batillaria > Batillaria attramentaria. The sequence continues at coordinate 356,196 of JACVVK020000281.1, read as the reverse complement.
ATGTTTATAAGCTACACTCAACCTTAAAACTTCCAAAGAAATTGTATTAGTTGTTTTACGACATGAAAATGCAAAAATCTCAAAATCACCAAATTTGACCCCATAATTATCAGTTTTGGCAGCTTTGTCTCAAAGGTGGCTGGGCCACTTACTTCCTCTTTTATTGGATCCCATCACATACGTGTCTAATACCTAATAAGAGGCATCAATGATTTCGTTCTACATTTTCTTACACGGAGTGTTGCCTGCGAAATAAAATAGGTATGATATTGAGAATAACCATCATTATCTTAATTTCGTTATCAGTTCATTATTACCACCATTCCATTATCATTGACGTTTCATTGTCAGAATTATCATTACGAAATAAAACGAAACTAAAATTTCATTTGTTTCCGCTTTGACTAAACATCAATGCACATGTATTTATTTTGCTACCGTGCCCTTTAATAATAACAATACAACAATACAATATCTTTATTGTCTACTTTAATACTAATAATTTAAAAATCAGCATTATCCATTAAATGAAATTTGTCTTAAGGCCGGCACATTGGGACTTCGGTTTGTTGCGCCTCTTCTTGCCACTGGGCAGGGACTTTCCAGGGTTCATTTAATTTAACACAGAATTGTATCTATATTCAAGGGAATTCTAGGTGTACATAAAAAAATGAATTGTAATACTGTGCAGTTGCTGGCTGAGTCTGTCTGTCAGCGTGTTCGCGTGCGTGTGTCCGTCCGAGAGTTTGTTGTGTGAGCGCACGTGTGACACGATGGAAGCACTGCACGGCCGGATCGTCAGCTCAGATGAATCTGATGTAGACTTAAACTTAAAGATCTAAGCTCCCAACTAAAAGCTTTCCGAAGTGTGAAATATTTTTTTACAGAGTCGACCATGCAAGCACAGTCAAGTCTGTCACAGTCGCAGAGTTTTCAGCTCTTCGTGGACCCTTATAAAAACCAGAGCACGAGTTTGCCGTGACATTATTTGGCTTTTGGTCAGTGAGCGAGACACATCGTACAGCGTCCAGCGCCGGGATGTTGAGTGTTGCTCGATTTTTCTCACTCAGTGTCAAAACGCAAACTGAGCTGTGAAATCAGGCTGCCCTTGGCTTTTATTGGGGTTTCAGGGACGCTGAAAACTCTGCAACTGTGACAGAGTTGAATGTGCCTGCACAGTCGACTCTGTAAAAATTTTCACACTTCAGAAAGCTTTTTGTTGGGAGCTTAGATCTTTAAGTCTTCACCTCCTAGCCATCATCAGCAAGCAAGCCACTGTACTCGTCTGTTGTACTTCACCGACCTTTGTCACTTTGTCAACTGGTGCAGTGTTCGCGCGTTACGCATGAATTACGTTCCGCATGATTTGACGCGTATCTAGGCTGGAGGCTGGGGTTACGGTACACAGCGCGCGGGTCAGCCACAGCCGGACACGCTCTATCGCTTATCATCATGAGTATCATGCCCCGTTCTTCTCGCATCTCCTTACATCAAATATAGCAACAGAGAAGATCAGAGAAGAGAGAGGCGCTTACTCGCTGAAGCTGTGTGCTATGCCCTTCGGTGAATGTTCTGTCACGACAGGGGGCATTTCGGTTTTAACATGTACAGTGGTGATTTTTTAGTTGCCTGAAACAAATGTATTGTGAAATATTTTTCAGAGCAATGGAAACATTCAAGTGAAGACGGGAGACTGGACACTGGCTTTTTAATCTGACGGATGCCGTCTTGAACAAGGGGACTGCGGTGTACAGCCGAGTGAGAATTAATTATGTGGTTGCTGTTGATACATAGGATACTGATTTGATACTTCGGTCTGACCCGCTCAGCAACTGAGGGTAAGTTTATTGGATTCTTTGTATTTGTCTTCTTTCTTTTCGATTTGTACTTACAATTGTTCAATGTATTTACAATTTTTTTTTTTATTAGACTGCGTTCTACTATCGAAATAAGGGTAATCCCGAAGTACAGCTGAAAGCGGAAACGATAAATTATTTGGTGTATTCGTAGAAGTTCTTTTATTCTCACGTCATGAATAAGACTTATTCCCGTCATATTTTGTACTGTCGTCGTTTGTCGTGTGTTTGTGTCTCTTTTCTTTTTCTTTCCCTCTCAGTCGTTGCCATGGAAATTTTTAATCATCTAAGTTAGGTGCAGTTAGCGAAAGAAGAACCAAACAATGATAGTATTGAAGGGAGAGGGTGGTATCCAGGTTAGACAGACTGACTGGTCGATCACACTTGACTGTTGACACAAACAAGCCCAGTGTACAAAGCCACAGGAATCGGGCAGCCTTAGAAGTACGCGCCATCTTTTACTTCTGCCGAGGCTCGCTCTCGATCTCACTAACGCCACATCCGAGTTGTGAGGGTGGGGGTGGGTGTGGGTGGGGGGGTGGGTGGGTGGGTGTTTGGGGGTTTAACGTCCTTTTCCACCACATAGGGCGACACCAAAGACGGGGCAACGATGAAAAAGCCAGCACAAATATTTGGCCGCAGCCGGGATCGAACTCACGACCCGAGCACTAGAAGTCCAACGCTCTACCATTCGACCACCCCGGCTCCCCCCGAGTTGTGAGACCAGCGGGGAAACGTACTGAGCCATAATAATAATAATAATAATAATATAATAATAAATGGCAGTTGTAGGGCGCATTTCTGTAAATGAAACTCAATGTGCCTGATCACTCACCGACACTCACGCACATTTTACAACAATGGGCAGACATACGCTGGTGAAACTGACTAGTTATGTGACACAGGAAATTACTGGAGTTAGTTATTTGTGGCTTCAGTTACGCTGCACAAGCAACAAAGGCTAATTCTCGACTGAGGAAATTACTGGAAGGCTTTGCAAAAAAAAAGGACTGGTTTGGTTTAATATTGCTCTTAAAAACAGACGGTGTGGGCGCATTGAATCCACACAGTGGATGGCTTCTTGTTTTTCTTGTTTTTTTGTGTGTTTCTTTCTTTCTTTCTTTCTTTTTTCCTTTTTTTTTCTTTCCTTTCTCCGCGGACATAAATCATGTGGGACTATCAAGCAGGTCCGGCCGTAACCACTCAACATGCATCCCACCCTGCAACATTGAGCAGCTAGTCGCTCCTAATAAAATGACAAACGGCACTAAAGCCATAGTGACAGGCTCCCCACACCTTCAACACCGCTTCTGCGCATTTGTCACATCTACGCTGTGTGCAGCCACGGCTAACCAACAGTTCATGGTTCAGGACTTCACATCCACGTTGCGCATAGGTCAGCGACCGATTCATTTTCCAAGTGTCCGATTACTGTCACATGTTCTATCTTATCGACAATATTCAGGACACCGTGTCGTGGTATTCTTCCGTCAACCAAGAAAATACTCATAATATTTTTTTTTGTAATAACCGATATGCATCGTACAAAAATGTGTTGACTGTGTGTGTGTGTTTGTTTGTTTTTTTTTGTTTTTTTTGTAATGGACAGTTTATTAAAGGATGTACAATCTTTTTCCAGTATTTAAAATTATGGTGCCTGTTCATGTATGTGTGCGTATATGTGTTTGTGGATGTAAGTTTGCGTGTATTTAAATGACAGCTCATGTTGAAACAGTACGTGTCGGCAATTTCACAAGTACGAATCAAATTTTTCTAAGTTCAACCTCATATTCAAACAAGGCACAAATGTGTACAGCATTACCATATTTAAACTTGCTTATTACCATTTTGGCAATGAATATTAAGTGATTTATTATTTGCACATCTCTGTTTCTAATCTTATCCAGCTGATACCCAAACAACACATTCAATTCAGATAAGACAATATAATACTATTGATAATGGTGGGCGGGTGAGTTTTAAGGTGCGTAACGTCCTTTTCCGCCACGAGTGGGTGATATCAAAGACGGGACAACGAGAAAAAGGCCAGCACAAATATTTGGGCCTAGCCGGGTAATAATAATAATAATAATAATAATAATTGTGTATTGTGTGGGCGCTGTATCCAATTTGTTGAATTCGCTCAAAGCGCCGCGAGCTGAACCCGACACGCACGCTCACGTGAATCACACGTATTCTCTCACACACTGAACATGAACACGTTACAATCACGTAGTGCGATTTTCTTTAATAGCTATTTTAAATGTGCACTGACACTATTAATATTAAGAAGTAATTTAGGTGATAGTTTATTCAAACCTTTATTTTAAGTTTAAAACGTGTAAATATTAGTTTATGTGTTTTTCTTTTTATGTTGCATTTATTGTCTGGTTGTTCGTTTTATGACCACCACAACCGAATTTCCCACCTGGGATAATAAAGTGGTTTGGTTTTTTTTTGGTTTTTATTTTGCATTTGAATTGATTTTGAATGCCGTTTTCGTTTGCAGATTGGTTCTTCCGTGCCCAGCAGAAATCAGACCCATCGATCTCCTTGTATTTTAATGGAATTCTACCCTTTTCAACAATTCAGCCTGTACAGATCATTCAGGGGCTTCAACCGTTTTCAACGACCTTGGACGACCTTGAGCATGCGCCATCTTGATATCTCCAGCGCAGCGAAAGGATACGTTCTCCATCACTGACAAAATGAAAACTTAGGTACATGAACAAACGATGAACAGACCCGCGTGGATTTCGGCTTTTGTGGGACCTCCACCCGATCAAGGTCAAAACGGGGATCCTCGTAGGTCAAGGTCACAACGTCCAGGCACCGGGGATTTCCATGACCTTCGATCTGCGGCGACGGTGAGTCTGAATGTTGAATCTCTACTGGAATATATCTCTCATGCATCTGCTTGCTCTCCAGAGTGGGGGAGCCGGGGTGGCCGAATGGTAGAGCGTTGGACTTCCAGTTCTCGGGTCTCAGTTGAGTTCGTATCCCGGCTGGCCCCAAATATTTGTGCCGGCTTTTTTTTTTTTTTCCATCGTTGCCCCGCCTTTGGTATCACCCGTATGTGGTGGAAAAGGACGTTAAACCCGCAAACACCCACCCACCTCCTGCTCTCCATAGTGACGGTCTCACGGAACGTGTATATAGAACTTACATGAGTAGTTCTCGTGGTTTACCACGAAAGAAACCACGAGATGTTTTCCATGAAACCCAAGGCATACTTCAAATGTGGGTATATTGCCGGCCGGAGCCAGTAATGGGACTTGAAGGTCTGAAATCTCCACACACCACACACACACACACACACCACACACACACACACACACACACACACACACACACAACACACACACACACACACACACAAATCGGCGCAAACATTGTGTGTGTGTGTGTGTGTGTGTGTGTGTGTGTGTGTGTGTGTGTGTGTGTGTGTGTGTGTGTGTGTGTGTGTGTGTGTGTGTGTGTGTGTGTGTGTGTGTGTGTGTGTGTGTGTGTGTGTGTGTGTGTGTGTGTTTAACTGCGACTCCTGCGACTGTACATAATGCAAGCAACTCTATCATATGATTAGTTCTCGTGGTTTACCACGAGGTATTTCAATTTTTGCAGTAGCTACCGACACGTATAAAACCAGAGCGTGAGTTTGCAGTGACTCCATTTTGCTTTTGGTCAGTGAGCGAGACACATCGCTAGAGCGTCTAGCGGGTGTTGTGTGCTGCACGAGAAGACTAGCCACTGCTCGCTCACTTTCTCGCTCAATGTCAACACGCAAACTGAGCTGTGAAATCAGGCTGTGAAATAGGGGTTTCAGGGACGCTGAAAACTCTGTAACTGTGACAGAGTTGCTGTGTATTTTGCACAGTCGGTTAGGATTGAAAACAACAACAACAACAACACTGTTTGTGGCTTTTTGTTGGGATTGCAGACCTTTAAGATCGCAGTTTGTGACTAGGAGGAGGTATGAGTAATGTTCTCAGTGTCTCCATTTGGATACAGTAGTAATACTGACATGTAACTGTGATTTCCATAACTGAGTGTGTTGCTTCTGGCCATGTAGCGAACGCGATAAGAGCTGTTCCGCTTTGGTGGGCATAACTTTCCACGTATCGCCCTAAACTTCAGTATGACGTCAAAATGTCCATTTTCGGTTGGTCGAGCATCTATCGAGGGTTGTACTTCAGGGTTTATGCAAATCAACACACTAAAATGTGTGGCTTATGCAAAACAAAAGACTGAAAATAAAAATGTGTGGCTTATGCAAATCAAAAGACTGAAATAAAAATGTGTGGCTTATGCAAATCAAAAGACTGAAATAAAAATGCGTGGCTTATGCAAATCAGTAGACTAAAATGTGTGTCGATGGATGATTTCGGGAGGATATTTAAGTATATATATAAGTAAGTACAGTGGATTATGCTAATGTACAGATATGCATGTGACCTAACCCGGAATGTCTGGTGAGAGCCAGGTCAGCTGAAGTGTAGGTTAAATAGTGGTACTTTAGAAACGATTTGCATGAGATCATCATTATCATCACTATCATCATCATCATTCATCAGTCGTGATATCATGAGAAAAGATTTGCATGAGAACAGTGAAATATCATCATCATCATCATCATCATCATTCACTTTATAATTCATGGCCCGTCAATCGCACGTGTTTCATGCAAAGAAGCACATTATTTAAGTGAAATGCGTGCGTTTGTGTATGCGTGCGTGCGTGCGTGAGTCCGTGCGTGCGTGCGTGCGTGTGTGTGTGTGTGTGTGTGTGTGTGTGTGTGTGTGTGTGTGTGTGTGTGTGTGTGTGTGTGTGTGCGCGCGCGCGCGTGCACTCTCTCTTACAGCCCACTCGCTGGCATCCAGAGTACCAGTTCCAGAATGGGAACGCCGGCTCTGGCCATCCTCAACCTCCGAAATCACCCACCGGACTCAGCGTCACCCCTTTCCTCTCAACCATCCACGAAGACATCCCCTCAATCCACATCCACAAACCCCACCAAAGACACAGTGACACTGAACCGCCGCGGAGCGGTCTCCTGGGCAACGGCCTTGACACCGGCGTTGCCGAGCGACGGAGGTACTCAGAAAGTGACCTCCAAAACCCTCCGGACAGAGGACGGTACTTAAAAAAGAGCCAGAGAGATGGAGAAGAGCGAAGTAATAAACCACCACGAAGAAACAACAGCGGAGATTTGTCTATCATTTCTGACGGCCCAGTTCCTGGCCTCCTTTCTGTGCCCTCCAGCCGGACGAAAAGACCGCTGAGCAATGGAGACTCAGGCATTGAGGCAGACAGCAAGAGCGACCTTAGCTTTCGGAGTACAAAGAGCGCTAGCATGTCGAGATCTGACAGGAGCAGAAGAAGTTCTACCCGCTCCGAACCTGGGTATTTGAAGACGCGCCGAAATTCTGGGATCTCCGATCTTGATCGGGGTTCCAGTTCGAGGTTATCACAGTCACGGAGAGCGAGGAGTGACGTAAGTCTTACTTTTTTTTAACCCTTTCACTGCCACACACGTTTCGGTTCACGCATGGATAACATCCACGTCACTCTGCTGTAAACAGGTATCAAAACCCATATTGCATTCAGAGAGCTCCCCTTCCCCCCCCCCTCCATGAACTCCCCCCTCTCCAACTACTGGAAAGTCTAGATTTAACATTTTAATTAATTTAACAGTGAGGCTACTGGTGCGATTCATGAAATCCTGTGACAGCGGCAGTGAAAGGGTTAAAGCATCTTAATAGACGACTCCACTTCTGTCAATCAAAAGGCCGAGCCCCCAGAATTCAGCCAGTCGCGACGCTTTGGCCTTGGGGCTTGCCGAGTGGAATCGTCTATTCATTATAATCTCACATATCTCAATACTAGGTATTACAAACATCCCATCACGAAGTATTCCATCGCAAAATATCCTGTGACAAAGTATCCCATTGCGAAGAAATCCCACTTAAACCTATCTCAGAATGTCTCCAAGAAGAGTATCACACAAAAACGTGTCTCACAAAAAAAAAAAAAAAAAAAATCCCATAAAAATCATATTGAAAGCATACCATTACAATGTATCCCATCTCCCGATAGAAAGTATCCCTTTAAAATTATCCCGTTAAACTTATCCCATTAAAATCTCATAAAAATTATCTCATGGAAAAAAAACAGCCCATGACAAAGTATCTCACAAAAAAATCACTGCAATGACTATCCCATTACAAAGTATCCCGTCATAAAGTATCCCAGCACAAAATATCCCATAAAAACTATCATTGCAATGATTATCCCATTACAAAGTATCCAAGCACAAAGTGCTCCATTACGAAGCATCCCACTACAAAGTATCTCATTATAAAGTATCCCATTACAAAATATCCCATACAAACTATCACTGCAATGATTATCCCATTACAAAGTATCCCGTTACAAAGTACCCCATTACGAAGCATCCCTTTACAAAGTATCCCATTATAAAGTATCCCATTATAAAGTATTCCATTACAAAATATCCCATTAAAACTCTCCTATGTGTCTCTCAGAGTAACATCAGCGCTGTAGGCAGGAGCAGCGTAGGAGGGTCTTCACGCCGTCCCAGTACGGTGGACTTCATCGTTGGCTCAACGGTGTCGGCGGAAATGGTGGCCGAAAACCCGACGCTGGCTGCCAGCAGAGCCTTCGCTTCCATCGAGATTCCTGTGGATCTCCTGGACACGACGTCCAAACGCCTGAAGAAGATCTTCGGTCCCGTCATCATGTGCGCCTTGGTCATCACGTTAGCGGCCAGCTTGGGCGCAGCGGTGTACTTCGCTGTTGTTTTGAACAGTAAGTGAGCAGTGGTCTAATAATAATAATAATGATGATAATAATAACAACAACAACAACAACAACAACAACAACAACAACAACAATAATAATAATAGTAGTAGTAGTAGTAGTAGTAGTAGTAGTAGTAGTAGTAGCAGTAGTAATGACTGTCTATTGTGTGGGCGCCTTTTCCCAATTTCGTGAACTGGCTCAAAGCGCCGCGAGCTGAACCCAACACGCACGCTCACGTGAATCACACGCATTCTCTCACACACACTGGACATGAACGCATTACAATCACGTGGTGTGAAGTGTCAGCTCAGCTATTTAAGTTTCAAATTTTGTGGGCTGAACATTTCCAAAGCAGAGGGGGAGGGAGCCGGAGTACCCGGAGAGGACCCCCGACGGTCGGCCCGAATGAACGGTGCCACCTGCTGGGGGGGGGGGGGGGGTGTCTCTCTGGGTTTTCCGGCTTTCCTGCCCCAGCAAATTCGAAAACCAAACCGAATCGAAACTGTTCCAAAACGTAAGTTGGCGTAGCAAATATGGAATTAGCCCGTTTGAATGATTTTTTGTGTTTGTATATATATTAATCAAGTTCTGTATGTACCGTTGGTAATATCCGTGTGTCGAGCTACAGCAATACTCTGTTTCCTTGCAGATGCTCAAGCATCGGAAATCGGTGAGTCAGAGTATGATATTATACGTACGATTTGAATGAGTGTGTGTTTCCATAATGGACGAAAGACGCACAGAAGATTTTTAGAACAGTTAAATAACTACCACCAAAAACAACAACAACAACAAAACCAGCAATGAGAAACAGTATTTACCACTGCTGGCATATTTCCCTGATTTTATCTTTGAAAATGTAGTCCTTATGAATGAATGAATGAATGACGACGACGACAACAATGACGACGATGACGACGACAGCGACGAATGATGACGATGATGATGATGATAAAATACGTTTCATAGCGTATGTAGGAAGTGTTTGTAAAGAGTTCGATCATTATTGCTAATTACTGGTTCCTAATTTTGTATAGTACTGATGCATTGCGTCCTTTTTAATTAGTTAACGTTATTTTAGTTTCTTCGTCGATCTTAATATATGAGTAAGAGCTAGCTACAGCTTTTGTACGTAGTTTTTACCGTTGACTTATTTTATGCCCCCTTGATCGAAGACAAATTTGTCTGTAAGGACACAATCAAGTTGCATGATCTTGAACATTTTTTTTCCTCTCTGGACAATGATATCGTGGCTTCTGCATCGATTGGTATCTTGTCCATTTAGGGTTCACGCAAAGGTCAAAATTCCTCTCTGGACAATGATATCGTGGCTTCTGCATCGATTGGTATCTTGTTCATTTAGGGTTCACGCAAAGGTCAAAATTCCTCTCTGGACAATGATATCGTGGCTTCTGCATCGATTGATATCTTGTTCATTTAGGGTTCACGCAAAGGTCAAAATTCCTCTCTGGACAATGATATCGTGGCTTCTGCATCGATTGGTATCTTGTTCATTTAGGGTTCACGCAAAGGTCAAAATTCCTCTCTGGACAATGATATCGTGGCTTCTGCATCGATTGGTATCTTGTTCATTTAGGGTTCACGCAAAGGTCAAAATTCCTCCCTGGACAATGATATCGTGGCTTCTGCATCGATTGATATCTTGTTTATTTAGAGTTCACGCAAAGGTCAAAATTCCTCCCTGGACAATGATATCGTGGCTTCTGCATCGATTGGTATCTTGTTCATTTAGAGTTCACGCAAAGGTCAAAACTGAAATCGGTGTTTGTTCCAGAGTTCCTGCGCGTAACGCTACGTCTTCAGCTTGAGGGGTCGTCAGCTGATCGGTTGCTGAACTTAACGGTTGCTGAGACGGTTCGGTTTAAGGAGCAGTATTGCAAAGAGGTACAGTAACACTAAAGATTCATGTAATGTTTTTTTTAAACGATTTTTGATGATGATAATAATAATAATAATAATAGTAATATTGATAATGAGGATTTGTCTGGCGCCCAACCTCCTGCTAAAGCTCTGGGCGCCTCACAATAGTGAGTTAGTTATTTAGGGCTGAACGCCGCGCACGCAACAAAGACTATTTCGCGGCTTTACAGAGTCCCTTACTGCCAGGTCCTGTAAAATATAAAATATGTCCAGCTGAAAACATGATGTAAATATACATTAAAAATGTGTGTAGCATAATTAAACGAGGTCCTGTACAAGATTAACTTCTTCCAGGCTTAAAACAATATCACAGATTGTTTTGCTAATACACCATAGTTTATAAAAGAGGTTGACATCCTTCAAGAAATTTAAGATGTTGTCGGGGGGGGGGGGGCATTCGTGAACAACACCCTCAGTGAGTCAACAGAATAAAACTTGTCACGAATAGCAGAGTAGTATTACATACACATTACACACACATTACGTTCACGTCACATACACACAGTCATAATACATCCTTACACAAAATCCTGATGGTGACAGTGATGGTGTCATCTTAATGTGTCCTTTGACAAAAGTCCCGACGACCTGTATTTCTAAATATATGTATTCGCAAATCTTTCGGAACTGTTTTGGTGATGTCTGTAAACAAGGTACGCCAGTTTTAGTTATTGTTTTTTTTTTAAATTCTGTTTTTAGTGTTTTGTGCATATTTAAATAGCAGACAAAAGAGTTTCGGTATACACAGAAACTTAACATGTTTGAAGATTATGGTTGTATACATGTGCACGTACATACACAAACGTGGCGAGATATAAAGGTGAATACATCATCATATCCCACTCATGCTAATCTCGGATTGAGAGAGCGGGGGGGGGGGGAGAGAGAGAGAGAGAGAGAGAGAGAGAGAGCAGGGCACTTTAAGTGCACAGCTAGAGGTCGTTCTTGACGAAACGCTAGCAAGCTGGATCTGATGGACCTGGTAAACCCTTTACAGTACGTTGTGAATTTGAACTTAATAATAATAATGATAATAATAATAATTATGTACTGAATGGAGACCTGTTTCCAGATTAATGACTACTACAAAGGGAGTTCGCTGGCCAGTACCTACCAAGGCTGTGAGGTGGCTTCAGTGCAGTAAGTGTGTGCGTGCGTGCGTGTGCGTGCGCGCGTGGTGTGTGTGTGTGTGTGTGTGTGTGTGTGTGTGTGTGTGTGTGTGTGTGTGTGTGTGTGTGTGATCGCGGAGGGCGTGGTAAGTGTGTGTGTGTGTGTGTGTGTGTGTGTGTGTGTGTGTGTGCGTGCGTGCGTGCGTGCGTGCGTGCGTGCGTGTGTGTGTGATCGCGGAGGGCATCTAGGTGTGAGGGGGGGGGGGGTGTACGTGTATTATCATTTTTCCACCTTCAGGAGGGCTGCAGGACACTAGGGAAAAGATCTCTAAAGTCATCTGAAAAAGGGCTCGAGTGCCAAAGATTTGATAGGCGGTTACGCTCTTCTCCACATGACCTCAGACCTGTTCACGCTTTTGCCCTCTGGAATTTTGGAAACTTCGATATTCGATATATATATTCTTGGAATTACTTTACCTTTATGTATAACTTACCTTTTTCCGACTGTGCTTGATTTTATATAAGTACATCGTCCAATCTTGTAAGAAAATGACAAATACAGAATTTTTAATAAAGGAAACTTCGATATTCCGGCAGTGAATACTGTAAAGGCAATTCTCATAATTTCATTTATGTTTTCCCTCCACTGCAGTTCCGAAAGAGGAGGTAAAACTGAGCTGAAATATCAAAGGATGTTATGTTGTTTCTATATGCAACAGATTTTTTGTCTGTTTTCCTCATTATCAACTGCATGCACTGTCATTTCTAGGGGCGGCGAGATCCGTCTGGTGCTGTACTTTGAGTCCGGAAGTAGATCGTCTCAGAACGAGGCTAGCGAGAGCGCCATCTTGCAGGTCCTGGCATCTTCGGCTCCGCGCGTTGGACAAACGGAAAATGGGGTAGTGTCCATCAACAATGTACACGTGAATGTGAGTCAGTGCATTTCTTTCACGCTTGTCTTCTGCGGGAAACGGTGAATGGTATAGAGGGGAAGAACAAAGCAGGATTGGTGGAGGTTTTCAAGTTTGACATGGTCCGCGGATAAGTGATTTCTAAAACAACGAAGGAAATCGTGTGCGCAGGTCACAAACAGTCACCATGTGGCCTAAAACACCCGAAGAAATTAAAAACAGAAAGAAAGAAAGAAGGAAGGAAAGACTGAGCGAAGTGAAAGTGGAGTCTGAAGACACCATGTCGGACAGCGTCAGTTCGTGTATAAACGGGAGTCCAACAGTTTGACACCGGCATGTTGCTAATTTCGAAAACAAAAAATCCGTTCTTAGGAAAAGAAACGGTTAGTTAGTTAGTTAGTTAGTTAGTTTAGGGCTTAGCGCCGCGCAAGCAACAAAGACTATTTCGCGGCTAATCAAGATCCTTCTTCGCCAGACTAAAATAAAAAGGAAGTCAATAAAACTAGGTGTAAATATATATCAAAACTCTATCCGGTTTAAATAATAAACACGTTTCACTTCTTTGTACATGGCACATGTAAAGGTCGAGGATAGTCCGTATTACTTGAGGTGTCTCAATTTTATAGAACAGATTTGAGTCTGTCAAGAAGCTAAAGATGCTGGCAGGGGGGAACATCCCGGAACAACACCTTCAAAGAATATGCGGAAAAAGAAAAAAGAATTCAAACTAACTCATGTACAACGTATTTCTACATAACATAAACTAATTTCGTGCATCACCATGGCATCTTCCAGCTCACCTCTGCCGCCATCGACGTGGAAGAGACAACGGAAGTACCAGAGTTTGTCAACACGGGTGGCGATGTGTCCGGGTGGCACCCAGTATCTCGGGTGGCGCTGTCGAGCACTACTGTAGCTCCTGGAAGACAGACAACCGGAACAGCAAACTCCAGAACCAGTGAGTCTCGAACGTTGGCGATCACTTAATTTTATCACGACCATGCACATAGCGTTTGTGCGGAGCCCTTGCTTACTTGTTGCCAACCACACACCCAGACCCCGGGCGCTGACGCGTGAGGACGCTGTTTACCAAGCACCCACAACCCATGTTATCTCCGCTCTCTTTATGGCCAATTTTTCCAGTCAAAGTTATATTTCCATAAAAGTGCTTATAAACCATTCAAAACACAATGTTTTGTTTTTTAACCTCAGGTGAAGGCCCGCTCCAGGCCACAATAATATATCTCCCTCCCCCTTTTTTTTTCGCTGAGCGTTTCCTTCTTCATTGGGGTTGTTGTTGTTGTTGTTGTTGTTGTTTGGGGGGAGCGCTCTGATGTGAAGAAAACTTTATATAAACAATTTTGAGTGACACAGTTCAACTCCAAAAATAATGGGAGACAAAACTTCAAACAGGTTGTACACGGCTAACCTAGAGATGTACTTTCACAAATGAAAACTTTGGTGTCCTTTTCAAAGCAAAGTTTATCTCGTTTTATTTTACAGCTTCTGCAGACGACAAATCAGCAGATCCGCTCCACCCCTGCGCCCCCGGGGAAAGCAGGACCCACTACCGTTACCCACAAAGCTGCGGCATCTTCTTCCAGTGTCTGAACGGAAGTTCCATTGTCTTGAGCTGCGGAAAGGACCTCGTTTTCGACATAACCCGGAAGGTGTGCGTGAAAGAGGTCACGGACTGCCAGGAGCCTGAAGACGCTGACCTTGGCATCGACCCTGGTGAGAGCATTTTTTTGTTTGTTTTTGTTTGTTGTTGTTGTTGTTGTTCTTGTTGCTTTGTTGTTATTTGTTTGTTGGGTTTATTGTTGTTGTTTGTTGTTGTTGTTGTTGTTTCTTTGTTGTTGTTTGTTGGTTTTTTTGTTGTTTGTTTGTTTTTTTGGGGGGGGGGGGGAGGGTTGGGTTTTTTTAAGGGTTACTTTCGACATCTTCTACCCTGTTAGCTGCTAAACTTGCATAAATAATGCATATCGGTATTTAAGGATGGGTGTATGTTTGGGAGTTTAACGTCATTTTCCACCACGTAAGGGTGATGTCAAAGACGGGGCAACGAGAAAATGGCCAGCACAAACATTTGGCCCTATCCGGGATGAGAACTCACGACACGAGCATTGAGAGTTCCACGCTCTACCATTCAGCTACTATCCCGGCTCCCTCGCTGTTTTAGTGTTTTAAATAGTATACATGCATATTGTTCTGTTAATGTTCCATACACTTTGCCTTTTTCCTTCACAGAGCTGCTACATCCGTGTGAGACGAAGGGAGGCGTTTACCACCCCCACCCCCGGGCGTGCAACCTGTTCATTCACTGTGACAACTTCAAGTCCTACGTGAGAATTTGTCCGCATGGCCTCGTGTTCGATATGGTCACCGAGACATGCGTGCATCTACACGATGATTTTACCTGCCCGCAAGAGACGTTTTTCAAACAGGACGAAAACACGGAACAGACTTTGGAACAGATGCGGAACGCCCCCGAGCAGGGGTCAATGCAGAAGGAAAACAAGATTGAGACGATTCACAGTGGTGTTTTTGAAGATCTCATATTATCAAATTCCGCGAGTGAAGGAAAGGCCAAAACATGACGTTGATTGGACGGTAGAAAGAAAATGAGTAAAAATGTTTCAATCTGCACTTAGGTTATTAAAGATATATTTCACGCCTCATATTTGAAACTGCATGAAATTATTTGAAATGTCTAAAAAAGGTCATAGTTATGTCTCAGAACAGACTGGATAATTACATCTCTAGATCACTTGCAAGGGAAGTTAAAGAGAAGTTAATCTCGCATCTTTTCAAGTTTTAAAATGGACAGCTTTTCCAGCGTTTACTATACTTTGAATGACAAAAGAACACTTGCTAAATAATACGCGTGTGTTCAGATCACGGACACTGATGCACGTTCTGATGGTATGCCTCTTTTGGAAGACCTTGTTTGTATTTTGTTTGTTTGTTTGTTTGTTTGTTTGTTTGTTTGTTTTGGGAGGGGGTGGTTGTTGTTGGTTGGTTGTTGTTGGTGGCGTTTTGGGTTGGGGGGGGGGGGGTTGGTTGTTTTTTGTTGTTGTTGTTTTGGTTTGGGTTTTTTTGGGGGGTGGTGGGGGGTGGAGGGGGCTGGGGGGGGGAATTTCAGAGGATGGTTGTGTTAGGACTGTAACTGCTTTTGGACATATTTAAGTGATGGATATTTATTTATTTTAGGCCGTCACATGACTGTGTCTATGCCTGTGGTGACGTCAGTTCGTTTCAACTAGCAGTTAACGCTGCAAATACTTTTTATTGCCTTGCATGTCTGTCATCACCAACTTTGACTCCATGGTTGCCTTTTTACTGT
The DNA here is from genome assembly GCA_018292915.2 of Batillaria attramentaria. NCBI lineage: Eukaryota > Metazoa > Mollusca > Gastropoda > Batillariidae > Batillaria > Batillaria attramentaria. The sequence continues at coordinate 340,217 of JACVVK020000281.1, read as the reverse complement.
CTCTTTCTTGTATTATACTACTTTTGATGTTCTTCTATAAAACTCATTTCGTTCAACAAATCATGCTTGCGGCCAGGTTTGCCAGCGATATTGAAGGATTGTTTGAATACACGCCCACAGCACAACCTTTCTTTGTTAGTTGAATTCCTGAATAATTTAAAACAGGTAGCTACCGAAACAGTCTTTGTGATTGTGGTCAACACATCAGTTTTGTACTGCTGTGAATGTTTTCGCACTATTTGAAGTTTGTAGTGGACAGGAGACAACGACTTCTGTGTCTTTGTGCTGCTCAGTGAAGCGTGACTATCAGATATGTAACAGTCTCCAGGCTGTTTAGATCGGAGAGTCAGTGGACCGTGGAAATAGTAAAATAAGCCTAAGCCTGAGGGATTGTCCACCGCTGTCTGTTTGTTATCGATGTCGATGTTAAGTTGAACTTCTATGATATGACTCATGACAGACATAACCTGTCTCCGTATTGTCTCGACTACCCGTTCTTTCCGTTGTTATGACCGTCTGAAAATACAGTGTACTGTATATAAATTCAATAGTCTCGAATCGATTAAATTCCATCTGTTGTGACACGTGTGTGTGTGTGTGTGTGTGTGTGTGTGTGTGTGTGTGTGTGTGTGTGTGTGTGTGTGTGACAATGACAATACTGTACCATGATGAAAGATTTAACACAGAGCCCTTTGTTCGAACTTGTACTGGCTGTAAACCACACACACACACACACACACACACACACACACACACACACACACACACACACACACACACACACACACATTTTCAAAAGGAATGACGTAAATCGCTCCATCGAAAAAAAAAAATCATTCATCATAAATTTACGAAATGCGTGTTTATCGAAGGTTCTGAAAAGGTCACATAGGCTACAGAAAATCATTGTCCGAGCAAGATGCTTGAACCGCAGAAGCTCCCCATCACCACCAACACCACACACACACACTTTGCAAAATGAATACGTGTAACGTGGAATCGTTCTGCTGAAAATACAATTGTTCAAAAACAAGCAACAACATCAACACTATGAAGACACCACCACCACCACCAACAACAAAAAGCTACCAAACATCAAAGGAGGAGCCGGGATAGAGCGTTGGACTCTCAACGTTCGGGGTCGTGCCTTATGTTTTTTGTGGGAGAGTGTTCCAAAGGGTGGGTCCTTGGTGCGAAAACGACCGTTGCCCATATGTCTTTGTTCTAACACTTGGAACACGAAGGACACGTGAAGACCTGGGTCCGTATGTAATAGTCGAGGTTAGGGCTGTTAGCCCCGGGTTAAAGTCTAACCTCGAACTAAACTAGCTCTAGGGTTAAATTTTCTGGGTTTTTTTTTTTTTTTTTGTGTTAAATCAGGAAGCGGGTCCATTCCAGCAAGATGCCTAAGCCGTTAAGAAGGATTTATTTCTTCGTTTCCTCGCCTCCTTTTTTATATAATATTTTTTTTTGTTTCTTTTGTCCTAGTCTCGGTTAGGCCCATAGCCTTGGGTTAAATTAACCTCGACTTTTACACCCGGGCCCTGTGGTGTCTGGATGGTGTATTAGAGAGTTCGTAAACTGGTAAGATCAAGGGACGGAACTCCTGTTTTCAGTCCCAGCCCATCGCAACATTACAGTTGTCCACAAACTTCTTTCTTTCATTAACACGAATGCACACCATATCATACATGATTGTGACACTTTGGCAAAAAGCATTGTTTGAAAAATTTGCAGCCGCTTTCACGAATTTTCAGCATTCCCAGCCGTGCCCAAACACATATTTTTGGACTTGACAGGGCATCATCAACAAACGCGAATCATGGAGCGCCAGTGTCAGTACCAGTGAATAACTGGAAGACCAATCAGCACAATCATGCCACCACTGGGGCGCGAGCACACGATTGCGTTGGGTCGTTTGATTGTCCGCTTAACTCAATGCATACTAAGTAAGTTTGGGGTTGTGCTACAATGGCCACACTAAACAAATCATGGATTAAATGTGACCCGTTCTTGCGAAAGGGACCGTAAGTCGCGCTAGGCCGAACGCCGCTACAGGCGAAAAGAGTGCCGGGGGTCAGTATGGCCGCCTTGTGAGTAGCCAACTTCAACTGCTGATATCTCTGTCAATTTCAGTAGTACAGCTTTCATTCTTATGTTGAATTAAACTGCATAACCAGTAGATTGCAATGTCACACATATCTCAACATGGATCATTTTCGACTTATGGTCCCTTTTGTGAGAAAGGGTCATAAATCTGGCTTGGTGGGAGATGCACTTTGATTTTACTCGTGTTTGCTGTAAGAGCCGTTAAAGGACGGTACATCTTGCCTGAGTCAAAAACTTGGATATTCGTGCACGGTACGAAATGTGTTAAAGGGCGCGGGTAGGCAGGGACGGTTCGCGGACTGTACGTGCTTTGATATATGAGGTATGTGCTAACTGTAGCCGACTAACCCGTGTCTTATATCAAATTACGCTTTGACTGGCAAACCGCCCCTACCTACCCGCGCCATGTAAATGCTTTGGAAAATCTCCTCAAGTCAGGAAAAAGGCATCACCTGTCAATGCGAAAATGATGTCGCTCCGAACGTGCGTGATTCGGAACCAGTGGTTCGACAGGCAAAGATGAAAAGTTTTTCATTGAACTATTATAATGACACGCCATCCGCCGTGTGAACTGCCCACTCCAGAAAAACAAACAAACAAACCAGCAACCTTCCTCTCAATCAGAACTGAGGGTTGTGAAAGTGTACTTATCGATACATTCGGGTCCACATCCGTGCGTTACGAAAATCTCTCCTTTCCGAGACACAACGGTATCTCCAAATATAGGTTCAGAAAACCGATACACTCGCCAGCAGCCATCTGGATCGGTAACCAGCAAAGGGCGCTCTCGAACACTAACGTAAAGACGACCCGCGTGATCTGACGTCACGTGTGTGATGTCACCCTGCAGTCTCGGGTGATCAATCCACGAAAAACCACCTGACTCCGAGTCAGTGTTGTTCCGGTCACAGCGAATCTTCAGCAAACGCTTGCTCTCAATGTCGACAACCACCACATAGTCACCCCATCTGCAGACATGTCGCGGTCGGCCGATGCTCTGAGCGTGTCCGTTAATCGTCGGGGTCAAAGTATTCACCAACTGACCTAGCCTCGTGATGACGTCAATAGATGGTGGCGTCCCGTCGTAGCTGACAACCATCGTGTCGTCTGCTCCAGGAGCAATACCCCAATAACCCTTTGCCGTTGCTATTCTAGAGATGCTGACACGCTTATGTGTGACGTCAGCAAAGTAGATGGCATTAGTCTCAGATGTCATGGCAACCACACCGTCTTGGAGAAGGGCCATAGACCGAATCTGGTGGGGCAGACTCGCACTGCGAAAGACCGTGAACGGTTCCCTTGTGGCTATCATTCTGAGTGTCTTCCTTGCGTCTGCGACGAGGAGACCTTCTCCGTCTGTTAAACACATCGCCGTTAGTTGTGTATGTTCAAAGGGACTGTATACTTTGATTCCTCCCTGCTTAAGAAAGACGTCGCTCCAATCTGTGATAGGGTCAAATTCAACCGAGAAACGAGGACACTCCGTCTGGGTGACTGCACAGACAAACAATAATGGTGTATATAATACGTTGAAGAAAGCCGAAATAAATTTTCCAAAAACGGGAAAAATCCAACCTGCTCCATGAAACATGCAACAATAGCAAAACAAAATCATACCAAACCCATCATTGTCAACATGGTGATTTGCAAAAAGTAATAATGTAAACTGATATAGGCTTTTTATCCAAAATTCTTCGGTCAAAGCTGGACCAAAACGGACGCTAACGTGAGACATGAGCCATTCACTCTACTACTCAAGTTCCGAAATTAAGAATTGCCCTTTTCCGAGCATTTCCAACGCAAAAGCGGAGGAAACCCCTGACGAACAACCCGAAATGAATGGTACAAAAAATTAAGATGGACCAAGCGGGATTCGAACTCCTGACCTCTCGTATTACTTGTGGCAGGAATTGCTACCACTACTCATCCGATAGTTCGGGCAACCCATGAGTGATCGGGGACGCCACACCCTCGATTTCAGGAGAGGGGAGACCATGACTACTCATCCGACTGCTCCGCTTCCTAACTCTAACGAGTCACAAAAATTAAAATGCTAGATAACGGGTGACAACCTGACAGGGCCCACCTTTCTTAAATACGGTTTTGGTTCGTGAAAACATAATCTGTGTGTTCAAAAATTTCATCTTGAGAAAAGGAAATGCAACTGACATAATATTTATTTTAGTATGTTAACGACTGTAAGGTTTGTGTGCGTTTAATTACGTGGGAGGGGAGGGCGGGGTGGGGCGGGAAGAGGGGTGTATGCATCTAGCTGCTTGTAAAGCTCTCACCATGCGGTTGCTTTGCTGGCTGCAGAGCTGGTGGTAAATTTTAATCTGCGCACGGCTTGCAGTTTCCTGCATACAAAAGAAATCGCTCAATTCTGAAACTGTCGCTGTGAAATAAACCTCTCTCTCTCTCTCTCTCTCACACACACACACACACACACACACACACACACACACACGCACGCACGCACGCACGCACGCACGCACGCACGCACGCACGCACGCACGCACGCACGCACGCACACACACACACGCGTGCGCGCAGGAGAGAGAGAGAGAGAGAGTCAATAAAAACGAAACTCAAACCATAATTTTTTTAAAAAGCGAAATCAAAGGAAGAAACTATGCAAGTTCGTTTAACGAGTTTACCGTAGATGTTTGCAATGGTGGCCTTGAATTTGCAGAAGAGGAAATCTCGGTTAATGCTGGCAAAGGAGTCTTCAGTTGTGCCAATCTCTTGATCTTCTGCTCCACTTCCAGCACGGCCCCCTCCTCTACCACCAGCTGCACACGCGAAGAGTCCTGTGGTGTTGGTGCTTCCGCCGCCAGACGTGCTGCTCGTGCTGCCAGCGCCCCGGACACATGAAGCATGTTGACGTCATTGGCAGTCGAGAAGGTGTCAGAGACGAGCTGCTGATGGGCGGCCGCCAGCCAGTTCCACTCTTCGACTTCAGCGCAAGTCCTCTGCAGTCCAGCGGTGACTGGAATGTCTTGTATCTTCTCCAGCATCTCGTCTTCGAAGTCTCTGAGACAGGAGGAGAGCCTCGTAACCAGGTTTGTGAGGTCTTTCCTGGCCTGTTGCTGACTCTGCGTGATTTCATTCTGGTGTCGTCTGATCTCTTCAGAAGCGTGCTTGAGTTTGCCCATTTGCTTCTGAACCACCTGATGATAAATTTTAAAAGTATGGATATGCACTACTAACTAGCGGTTTTTAATGTGTGTGTGTGTGTGTGTGTGTGTGTGTGTGTGTGTGTGTGTGTGTGTGTGTGTGTGTGTGTGTGTGAAAAATACATAGCTATAAGTGGCAGTTACCCAAAACCAGCAGAATTTAACAGGAGTAAATACCTGAAACACACACACACACACACACACACACACACACACACACACACACACACACACACACACACACACACGCCCCAGTGTCTGCAAAGACAGTTTTGATCCATCACTCTCGTATGTGTACTACTTCAAAGGGTAAAAGACAAGTCTTGACTTCATACTAATTTACCTCTCGCTGTCGATTTGCCGCGTCTGCAGCCGTCTCTATCGCTCCGCATCCCCCATGGCGCACTGGGTAGCAGGAGAAGCAGGTGGGCTGGAAGTGGACAGGGCAGTAGAGTTCCAGGAACTGGTCCGGGTGAGTCTGGCACCTCTCCCTCCTGCTGCTGGCGAGTTCCCCCGGTGTCAGCTTGTCGATGGCCTGGATGTCATGATGCCGGGTGATGGCCATTCGCGAGTGATGCAAAGAACACAGCTGGCAAAGTTTGTCCTCACAGTACATACACAGATCCACCGCCACCTTGCTTCCTTGGCATATGCTGCAGACGTGGGGTGCTCGGAGTTTCTTTGTGCTTTCTACAACTGTTGCAAGGACATGGTCAGTGGGGAGGCTGTCGACCAGGTTTGTAGTTGCATCATCCGCATCTGCTCTCGCAGTTTCGATTGGTTGGGGCTCACCTTCTGGGGTTTGTCTAACGTTTTAGATGCACCCTTTGAGGTATCTTCCGAGGCTGGGCTGAGGTGAGAAGCTCCTTGTAACCGCTGGTCTGAAGGAGTAACCAAGGCTAATTTCGTCCAGCTCTTTACCTGCGGTGTCTCTATGGTGCCATCTTGAGCTACTATTTTTTCTGCGGAACTGTCGGGGACTGAAAGAAATGAAAAAGCTTTCGTCTTCTGACTCACAGCAGCTCCGCAAGGTTTCACCTGTACTGCTTTACTATCGCTCAAGCCAGAGATCCTTTTCTCTCCTTTGACGTGTCTGCGGCAGACTGGACAGGAAGGCGGGCCTTTGCTGGATGAGATCCACGTGAGAAGGCACTTCCGACAAAGGCGATGCGCACATGGCAGCAATTTCGGCTCTTCGTAGTCCTCTTGGCAGACTGGGCACGTGATCAGAATGGGATTTGATGATGTCGTGTTGTTAGGTGAAGTGCTTATGCTTTCTGTCGTGTCGCTCTTGGCTGTTGCCATGCTGATTTCTATGGGAAAAGACACATACACTCAAGAAAAAGTGAGACGCTGAAATAAAACAGCGCGTGCCGTGAGGACACGCGCGCACACACACACACACACACACACACACACACACACACACACACACACACACACACACGCTAAAATCTTGCAATCTTTGTCGGCGCCGGCAAATGTAACGTGCTACAGGGGCGCAGGAAGATGTTGGGGGGAGGGGGGCAGAATCTCGGAGGGGGGAACGTTGCCCGAAGAAAGTGAACAGCGGGGGAGGGGGGGGGGCGATCAGATGCTGCGCAGACAAAAAAAAACCTTTACGAACCAGGGAGCCACTGAAAAGAAGGACATTGCCCGAAAAAAGTGAAAAGCAGGGGAGGGGGGGGGGCAATCAGAGGAGCGGACAGCCTTCGGTCTGCAAAAACAGTTCTCTGTTGGGTGGGATGAGGGAGAGAGCAGGAAGAGGGGTAGGGGAGAGGTAGGGGAAGGGGGGGGGGGCAAGACCATGGCTTTGCCCCCCCTCTTGCCATAGTCACCTGATTTTCCAGGGGGGGGGGGGGGGCAAAAAGACACTCTTGCCCCCCCTGCTTGGGTACAGGGGGGGGGGGCAGCTCCCCCCCCCCCGGTTCCGGCGCCCCTGTGCTATGTCTAAATGTCTGTCTGTAAATTTCTTTGGCATATTTTTTTGCGCAGGTAAACAGACGGGTGTTTTGTGGTAGAGAAAATGATTTTTCGGGTGCTTGATATGCAGTGCGATTGGTTCCTTACATTTAGTCACAGCCCTGCCACATCACCTTTTTAAAAAAAATCCTCATATTCTTCTTTGTAATTTATTAGCTCTGACCTGTACGCCAGTGTTTTATCTTCATAAATTTGGTGCTTGTGTTCAACCAAAACAGCCATGGAAAAGCAACGAAACCGCTTTACCTTGAAAGTCCTTGAAAGCCCTTATAAGTTAGTTCCCTGGAGCGTTTTGTGCTTGCTAAGATCTAAAATCCTAACAGAAAAACTCTCCTTTAACTCACTCGTGACGGGACACTTTGATCAAAGGTTCAGCCACGCATTCTCAATCCACTTTTCAATCTGATTTTCTGAATCAGTTGAAAATGTCAAGTGTTCAACGAAGCTTG
>JACVVK020000281.1:305000-327500 GCA_018292915.2 Batillaria attramentaria | reverse complement strand
CGTGGGATGATTGTTCCGGCTCAGTGGTCGCTTGGACCCCTTCACGAGTCAGCCTGTCATCCAACAGATATTATTTTGATAGTTCGGATTCTTGTAACATACCGGCTATCTGTGTCATAGACAATGATCGTCTCCTTTGACGGAGGAAGACAAACACACTCGTATTTTTCGTATTAGCTGATCTCATGAATGTCAGTATTATTTCATTTATGTGTGTGCAGGTTTATTTTAAAATCATTTTCATCGTTTTCAGTTTTTTCACATTTCGCTTATGCTGACATGATATCTCTGTGTAGTCACCGTGGCCGAGTGTTCCGGTTCAGTCGCCTTCGACCCGTTCACGAGTCAGCCTAGCACCCATGAGATATATTACAGTTCGGTTTCTCACATGATTCAGGCCATCTGTGTCATAGACAACGATCGTCTCCTCGTGGCGGAAGAAAACAAAGATTTAACAATGGTTACCACAAAGGAACCGTTCAAACATCGACTTTTGACCAGTCTGCCATATTACTGCCGTGCAATGACACTTCTGGGCGACGGACAAGTTGCCATAACTACAGAGACCAACATCATATACTTTGTTGATGTCAAAAGGACTCCAGTGAAGCTTAGAAAAGTACGCACGAAAAAAGGCTACTGGGGAATTGCTCCTGGATTGAATGACACCCTCATCGTCAGTTATGACGGGACTCCACCATCTGTCGACGTTATCACTAGAGAAGGACGTCTTGTGACAAACCTGACGCCAGTGACAAACGGAAAAGTACACAACATCGGTCGTCCGCGTGACCTGTGCCGCTGGGGCGATTGTGTTGTCGTCGTCGATATTGAGAACAACCGCCTGTTAAAGACTGCGTATGATACGAGCACGAGAGATCAACGACAGTCCGGTTTCTCATGGATACACCCTCCATTCCTGGACGACACTAGTCACGTGGCAACAGATCGTATGGGCCGTCTGTATATCACACATAGGGGGGAACTGTTGGTCACCAATGCAGGAAGTCGCTGGACAGTATTTCAAGATTATTCTTCTAGTGATATTGACATTTCTCTTGACGGCAATGTGTTTGTAGTCGGGGGAAGCCCTGCCATGTTCGTTTACCGGTGTAGTTTCTAACAGGCTGCACTAAGAAACACCAAGATACACTGATTAACTTTGACGCTTACTTCTGTTGATGAAACTGAAAGCTAACTGACACGATGAATTTTTTGGGACTCTGACTGTACATACAGGCTATTATTATTATTATTTCGTTCGTAAATGTATAGAAGATTATGCAGATTTTTTTTTAAATGCGGTTGTAACATATACCATTTCAAAATGGCCATTCAGTGCGGAGCATAAAACTTTGTATTTGTATATTCTGTAAAGTAAACACACCGGAGCTTGGTCATGCCATTTTGAAAAATTCCTGGATTTGTTCAGATGCTGCATTCGTTGTGAGAACACGACGGTGAAATTTTGTACCAGTAAGTTAAAACATACGAACAATCATCCAGTGCAGTCACTAACCTTTACGGTTGATAATCTCTCTCTCTCTCTCTCTCATTTGTTGACAACCCGTATATTGGTTTGGTTTCTTTTGATTATGTACTAGTAATTGTTGTAATACTTAAACTCGCGCGAATGGATACATGTTTTTATTCTTGTACTCTGTTTTGTGTAATCATTCTTAATGCCTGTATTGTATATGTAAGCAGTGTATAGTACAAAGGAGTGAGTGAGTGAGTGAGTTTTTAGGGCTTAAAGCCGCGCAAGCCACGTATAGTACAAAGGACAGGTTTGACACCTGGGTTTGTGTGCCAATATCACTGCTGAATAAAGTTAAGTCGAGTCAAGTTCCGTTGGAAAATAAAGTTCGTTCGTTCGTTCTCTCTGATACGCCAATCATTGTTAGATGTTCTTTGATATATATATTTATACACTCTGTGTGTGTGTGTGTGTGTGTGTGTGTGTGTGTGTGTGTGTGTGTGTGTGTGTGTGTGTGTGTGTGTACAGGTAGGGAGGGTATTGTCGTATCACTTTCATAAATAATATTTAGTAATGTTTTGTTTGTTTTTTTTATGGAATAGTTGCAGCAACGGCAAGTTCGAAAATTGACCTTTGTGGTAAAAACTTCTACCGTTCAGAAATTTAAAAAAAGAAAAAAAAAAGATTCATTCAAGATTCATCATTCTCTCTCTCTCTCTCTCTCTCACACACACACACCACACACACACACACACACACACACACACACACACACACACACACACACACACACACACACACACACAGAGTTACTAGTATTAATACTTTGAATTCGACATCCTGTTTCAACAGATGCACACACTTAGAACAAGAACAAGCACACGGAAAATGTTACCGCGCCATAATAAACAGCGTGATCATTGTCAGCTAGTCAACGACCAAACATTCCCACAATTATATTCAGTAATCAGGTCCACGAATAGTATACTTGAATATGATTTAATTGTTCGATGAGAAATTTCAAAATGTGGGAGTAGAATTCATATAATAATAATAATAATAATGAGCATTGTATAGGCGCTTTACCCAATTTCATGAATCGGCTCAAAGCGCCGCGAACTGAACCCAGCACGCACGCTCACGTCAATCACACGCATTCTCTCACACACTGGACATAAACACATTACAATCACGTGGTGCGAAGGGTCAGCTCAGCTATTTAGGTTTCGGAATTTAGGATTGCATATATTTTTTTTAATTTTGTGGGCTGAACATTTCCAAAGCAGAGGGGGAGGAAGCCGGAGTACCCGGAGAGAACCCCCGACGATCGGCCCGAATGAACCGTGCCACATACGAGAAGGAAAAATTCTTTGCCCCGAGTGCGCAAGAAAGAAAAGAGTTACACTCGGCAACAGGCCAAATTGTCTGAGCGTTCTAGTTTGAAAAACTCAGATTTGATTTGCCACGTGCAACTCAGACTGATTATATACACATAATTCTGCTCGGTATTAGCCGGACAAGTAATCTCCGCAAATAATATGGTTCCAATTGAGGTTAAACACACATTTAATTCTGTTCATTTCGAGGTAGCAATGCAAAAAAATAACGAAATCAGAAGCGATTGGTTCGACTGCGTTCATACACCTGAACCGTTGTATTAATCCATGGATCATACAGAGAGTGTAGTGAGGATGCGTGCAGAGAGATGCCTCCGGGGGAAAGCTCTCTCTCTCTCTCTCTCTCTCTCTCTCTCACACACACACACACACACACACACACACACAGGTGCAGCCACACACACATACACACACACACACACACACACACACACACACACACACACACACACACACACACACACACACACACACACACGAGGTGCAGCCACACACACACACACACACACACACACACACACACACACACACACACACACACACACACGGGTGCAGCCACACACTCTCTCTCTCTCTCTCTCACGCACGCACACACGCACGCACGCACACATACACATTTCTTCACCCATGCCTTGATAAGTTACATACACAACTAAAATCCAGGTTCTCGGGCGATGAAACTACCCACCTAAAACACGGGTAACTTTAAAGATGACTGAATCCACCAACATTTTTCAGCAAGATTTTGCACACACAAAATAGTCATGAACCGCCAATGAAAAGTCATTTTCGTCGCTCATAGATACCTCCCGACGCCAAATATTAAGGGACAGAGCTCCATATTTGATGGAACAGCTGACGGAACAGCGGCTAAAAGAACCACTCGGGCGCCAGTTCTGCCAGAATAGAGTCTTCGGTTAGTCTGGTTTTTGAGTATGGTGCCAGCTGTGTCAGCCCAAAGTGGCTATTACGACAGTCAGTTTCACCCGCCACTCGGCATGGGTATATCTAACGACGTTTGGCAAAAGAGCCTAATGGGTTGAATATGCACTTAGCCACTTAGGTACTTTTACAAATTGACGGTAGACGCACATGTGTGCTATAAATTTATATTACCCGTTTGCACAAGCCCCACGTCTTTCGATTAGTTGCAGGTTACTAATGTTCTCAGACGCTACAAACGAAACAAGAAACAAATAGGTTTCCTTTCAGTAAAGTCCCTGCACAGTCTTGCACCCGTTTTCAGGAAAACATTCCTCTGGCGACGTCACTACCGACACACTGGGCGTGATTTTGCGCATGCGCTGTGCGTCCTCCATCCGCGGGGCATCCCTGGGATACCCCCCTTGTCCATTGGTCGTGAGGCCACTCGCAGTCGAGAATTCGTTGGGGTCGTTTCGCGGTTTCCGTCGCAGTACGGTGACTCTTATCCATTCTTTATACTGCCCGTTCGTTTTGATGAGGATCACGGGGTTGAAGACGGTGTTGAACGCGCCCATGAACGTGCCCAGCGCGTACAGAACGAAGGGCGCCCGCCACTCTTCGATGACGTCGATGCTGAAGCCTTGAAAGTCGATGCAAAAAGCCCCCACGATTGGGAGGTAAGAAAGACAGTAGAACTGGCACGCGAACATGACTGAGTTGCTTCGAGATTTTTGCCTCCTGTAGTTAAGAATCTGAAAAATGATAATGACAACAGTAACTGTGTATCAGTTGTGTTTCTAGAACTGGTTCGGGAACCGAACGCAACACGCACGCTCACGTCAATCACACGCAATCTTACGTGGCGAATAATAATAATAATGACAATAACTGATTAACTGTGTATTGTGCAGGCGCTTTACCCAGTTTCTTGAATTTACTCAAAGCGTCGCGAACTGAACCCAACACGCACGCTCATGTGAACCACACGCACTCTCTCACACACTGGACATGGACGCGTTACAATCAAGCGTTGCGAAGGGTCAGCTCAGCAATTTAAGGTTCGGAATTCATTGTCAAATTTTGTGGGCTGAACATTTCCAAAGCAGAAAAGGGGGGGGGGGGGAGCCGGAGTACCCGGAGAGAATCCCCGACGATCGGCCCGAATGAACGGTAGCTTTTTTTTTTTTTTCCCAAGTGAGACTCGAACCTGACTTCTCACATAGGTGACGAAGTCTTAACCACTACTACACCACCGACCACCCCAGAAGTCACAGTTTGGATACGTTTGATTACCTGCAATGTAGATCGCTACAATTCCTAATAGGCCAATTTCCCCACACATCTATTATCGTCTACCATCGCACTGCTTGCACAATACGCACGGTTACAACCTGACACAGACTGGCACTGAGCCAAAAGAAGCCAAACGGCAAGGCGAAATGCGCTGGATCGAGCTGCTACAAGATACAACATGATAGACCCTCTTCTTACACTGCGGCTCTTGCCGGCGTAATATTGCTCTCAAGGCTGTCTGGCTGGTTTATTTATATAAAAAAAGAAAGAAAGAAAATTGGGTGCCGTTTGCACAGGAAATTAAGCGCAACAGGTTCAAAGGAAGCCGTACATCTCTGATATTAGAAGCCGCAAAGTTCGGTAAGTTGCCGCCATGCCAAAATGGAAAACCTCTTCAATCGGCAAACAAAAGCCTTACAGCTTCGTAAATGATATCCACTCCCCCCTCCCCCCCCCCCCCCCCCGACTACCCTCCTCCCCCCCCCCTCAACATTTACCGCGCAGAAAGTTATTTAAAGGCCCATTTTTCTAGATTTTTTTTAAAGCTCAAACATCGTTCTCAGCTCTTTTGTTAGTGTCTGACGTCTTACAACGTAAGCACCTGCACAGTGACGGCATCTGAAATGCTGGCAATGAGCCAACTGGCGGGTATATACGACGAAGCGATAGGTTTGTTGCAGGGTCAACCGCTGTGTTGGAGGATAGACAATCATGTTTAGTAGGACTTCGTAAGGAGGACTTCGCTGAGCATCGTAACCGGGAGGGGGGGGGGGGGGCTCGGACTTAGCGGCTGCGCTATTGAACGGTCGCCGTCACCATTGTCACGGCGATGAATTATGGGTTCGAGCCCAGGTCGAACTTGTGATATGCGATACCGTTTGTTTTGTTGTTGTTGTTGTTGTTTTCTGGGTACCGGGTTGCTCATCAGGGTTTCTGTCCGGGTGATCCGGCTTTCCTGTCCCAGCAAATTTGAAAATAATAGGATAGGTATCAGGTGGCGCTGCACAGCGGGGGAAGCAGCCCAAATTTCCCGAAAGGGGAGATAAACCCCAGCATAAGTTGGTTTCTATGTAGCCTAGCAAAAATGGAATATAAGCGTTCAAACACCCCCCCCCTCCACACACACACACACACACACACACACACACACACACACACACACACACACACACACTCACTTCGTGGTTTGAATCCTGCCCGCCGGCCGGCAACGCTGCAGTGATCTTGTTGAGGTGTTTGCGCGCTACGAAGAAGATGGCCGTGTTCAGGACGAGAAGAACGACCATTCCAGGAACCAGGTTGCCTAGCAACATGAACGCCACGAAGGGGCCAGTTGCCACGGCAGCGAAGTTGCAGTCGGTCACATTGGATCCTCTCTGATGCAAAAGCAGACAATTGATCAGTCACAACAGCAAATACAAGGCGTTTCATTTAAAGGTACAGTTTTCAAGATTTTTATGCTCACAGATCGTTCAGAGCTGTTTTGGCAGTGTCTTGCACGACACCACTTAGACACCTGCACAGTGACAGCATCCCAAAGGCTGGCGTTGAGCCGACACAAAGCCTCACGCGGAGACGCTAATATCAAGGCGCCAGTTGTAATTAAGGTTTGCGGCACCCGCTCAGCGGCCAAGTAGGAGAATTTGAATTTTCGCCGGTTCGCGAAGCCTGTAGACGGCATTGTCTCAGAGTCTCAGTAAACACGTCGGACTACGGTTCGAATTTGTCTGAACTTTTCAGGAGAAAGGTTTCACTATTGGTATTAGGGTCGTATTAAGAGAGAGAGAGAGAATTAATACCTCCTGTCTAATGTGCAAAGCGTTGGCTCCCAGAGGCAGCGGAAGTGTCAGAGCCACCCCATACGTCATCACCGCTGCTATGGCAATCGCCGCGCGCCGTTTTGTGATGAGCTTTTTAGCGCGCAGAGGTACAAAAATGTTGATACACCTGTGCAAACATAAAACGCGGACATTACTTTTCTCGACTTCTTTTGTACGCGCTTCAAAGCTAGCAGAGGAAAAGCGCCCATCATTTAAGTGCCCGGCGATAGTAGTAGTAGTAGTAGTAGTAGTAGTAGTAGTAGCGGTAGTAGCAGCGGTAGTAGTACAAACCTTTCCACAGTCATGGCAATCAGCATGTACATGGCTGTTGTGGGAAAAGATACCGAAGGACTGTTGGCCACCACGCAAGACAACGTCCTGCCGTCACCAAACGCCTGGAAAGCCATGAAAGTAGTACTTGTAAGAGTTAGTTAGTTAATAATAATAATAATGAATATTGTATAGGCGCTTTACCCAATTTCGTGAATCGGCTCAAAGCGCCGCGAACTGAACCCAACACGCACGCTCACGTGAATCACACGCATTCTCTCACACACTGGACATAAACACATTACAATCACGTGGTGCGACGGGTCAGTTCAGCTATTTAAATTTCGGAATTTAGAATTGCATTTATTTTTCAAATTTGGTGGGCTGAACATTTCCAAAGCAGAGGGGGAGGAAGCCGGAGTACCCGGAGAGAACCCCCGACGATCGGCCCGAATGAAGTTAGTTAGTTAGGGCTTAACGCCTCGCAAGCAACAAAGACTATTTCGCGGCTAAACAGAGTCCCGTCTTGCCAGGTCTTTTAAAACATAAAAAAATGTTCAGCTTAAAACACGATGTAAATATATACTAAAACTGAATTTGTGAGACTTAAAGGCGATCCATACGAGAGTAGGGTGGGTGGGTGTTTTGGGAGTTTAACGTCCTTTTCCACCACATACGCCATACGAAAGTAATTTCTTCCAGGTCTGTGATAAAAATTGAACGGACGGAGGTAAGTGAAAGACCATGAATTAATTAGAACTGCATCTTACGTTTTTAGGACGCATATTTTAATCAGACATGTTTTAAAGTATGTCAGCTGGATTTATTAAAGCTGATTTTGAAAGACGTACAAACAAGAAACACACACACACACACACACACACACACACACACACGCACGCACGCACGCACGCACGCACGCACGCACACACACACACACACACACACACACACACACGACATTGATCATCAGTCAAGGTCATTCAAAAGGGTCTGTCTGGAAAGGTCTTATCACTGTCTATCACCAAGAACAGTTTGGCGTTTCTGTTGCTTGTAGTTACTGAGAAAATACAAACGTTAAAGTTTGTCACAGACAGACAGACAGATCCAGACAGGCGACAGGCAGACGACAGGCAGACGACGAAGGATTATTACACAGACTCACTTTGTTACACACGTGAGTAAAAAAACAAAACAAAACAAAAAACAAAAAAACTGGGGCATATTTGTAAAACCCTACATTGTATTTCTCTTGTACACGTGATAGTACGCGTGTATGCATGCTGTTTCCAGCCTGTGCCCGCATGTTTTTTTAGGCACAAATGCATGTAAGCAAAGTGGCATGTATGTATGTATGTATGTATGTATGTATGTATGTAGGTGTATGTATGTATGTATGTATGTGTGTATGTATGTATGTATGTATGTATGTATGCATGTATGTATGTGTGTGTGTGTGTGTGTGTGTGTGTGTGTGTGTGTGTGTGTGTGTGTGTGTGTGTGTGTGTGTGTTGTTATGTGTGTGTGTGTGTGTGTGTGTGTGTGTGTGTGTGTGTGTGTGTGTGTGTGTGTGTGTGTGTGTGTGTTATGTATGTATGTATGTATGTATGTATGTATGATGTATGTATGTATAAAAACTGTTCCAAAAACAAACAAAAAAGTGTAGAAACTTTTACCTCAAAGTCAGCCACTAATGTAACGGGAACAGCCAGGGCCACCAGCATGTTTGTCACAGCCATGGCCGCCATCAGATAGTCCCCGGCAGTGGCCTTTGCCTTCCGGAAGAGACTAGCGCCGAAGAGGAGGGTGTTGGAGACGAGGGAGGTCAAGGTCACGAAGGACAAGGTCCCGACTTGAAGCGAATCCAAAAACACCCCTCGGCCCATCCTCAAGTTTTCGTGTCAAGCCCCTGGCAATGGAAGGTGCTGTGGAAAGTAAAATATGACTGTTGAAGCCATTTACAGAAACAGGGTGGGTGTGGGGTTTGGGGGTTTAACGTCCTTTTCCACCACACGCGGGTGATATCAAAGACGGGGCAACGATGCAAAAAGCCAGCACAAATATTTGGCCCCAGCCGGGATGCGAACTCACAACCCGAGCATTAGAAGTCCAACGCTCTACTATTCGGCCACCCCGACTCCCCATTTACAGAAACAACAACAATAATAATAATAATGATTATTATTATTATTATTATTATTTCACCGTTCAGTAACAATCGGGTATCTGTAGATATTTACTGTTTATTTGTTTGTTTGTTTGTTTGTTTTTTTGTTTTTGGGGGTTTTTTTTTTACGCTCGACGGCATTTTTTGCTCGTGAAATCCAGTACTGTTCTAGCTGCCCATTTGGGACAGTCAGGGGCCTGTCCTTGAAATCACCCCTACACGATGGACCAGGACATAAAAATCCAAATTAACCACACACAATCGATCCCCCATTCAACCAAGCATCCATTCTTTCAATAGGTACATTCAGACGCTATTTGTGACAACCCAGATAACAAAGATCCCTTCCTTAATAATGTTTGCGATCATCCACCTCAAATGGATAAAAAATATGTTCCCCTGGTCTAGATACCATCGCTTTAATCTGTTTTTAGATGCGAACACACATCCAGCCAACATTCAGGTTCATTCAAACAGTATTTACGACTACCTAGACAAGAAAGATCCTTTACTTAATTGCGATCATTTACGTCGAATGGATAAAAAAAAAATGCTCCCCTGTTCTAGATCCCATGGCTTTAACCCTTTCACTGCCATTGTCGCTGGATGTCATGTTTCGTACGTGTAGCTCCTTCGTCATTTTTTTTCAAAACTGATCAAGTCGTTCGAGATGTTGATCTCCAAGATGCAGGCTCTGTTTCGATTCCTGTTTTATGCCATCTGATCTGAAGGGATTAATCAGTGAGCGGCCGTGAAAAGCGTTTGGCAGCGAAAGGGTTAATCTGTTCCCGGATGCGTCCAATTTGTTTCCAACATATTTATGAGTCTGTGCCGTTGGTTGGGTCAATCCTCAGAACTCGGTCATTTCTACCGTTGTCGCGAAAAAAGGCCTAAGTGCTTATTGCATCGATGGGCGCTTACGCCCGTTTTCCAGCTACCAGCTGATGTGTACTAATTGCTATCCAAAGCGATCATACTGCAGCCGATCACGAAATGCCATGGGTAAGGGGAACAAAAATAAAATATAAAAACGTCTATTGTAGGAACTAAACCGAAAAAATCCACCTCAACCGTGAGGCATCCTTCGTACTGTCTTTAATCTGTGCTGTACGCAAAAGAGCACGTGACTTTTCGGTTTAGTCTCAAGACTGCGGAGTGGGAATCACGTGTTTTTGTCCGCCACGTAAGTGATTTCATAGGTAAGTTACATGTCGGCAAGACTAAAATACGAAATCACTGCAATTCAGTGAACCCGCACGCTTACCAAATGGAGCATTACGACTGGACAAAAAGTGCCCCAGAGTGCTTAAAGATCTAAGCTCCCAACAAAAAGCTTTCCGAAGTGTGAACAATTTTTACAGAGTCGACCGTGCAAGCACAGTCAACTCTGTCACAGTTGCAGAGTTTTCAGCTTCCCTGAAACCCCCATAAAAGCCAAGGGCTGCCTGATTTCACAGCTCAGTTTGCGTTTTGACACTGAGCGAGAGTGAGTGAGTACTTTAAGGCTTAACGCCGCGTCAGCGACAAGGACTAATTCGCGGCAGGACACTGAGCGAGAAAGATCGTGCAGCACTCAGCATCCGCTAGATACTGTAGCGATCTGTCTCGCTCACTGACCAAAAGCCACATAATGTCACGGCAAACTCATGCTCTGGTTTTATAAGGATCCCCGAAGCGCTGAAAACTCTGACTCTGCAGCTGTGACAGAGTTGCCTGGATTATGCACAGTCGAAGGAGTCGCAGTTTTTAAAAAACGCAATGTTTGCGGCTCTTTGTTGAGACTGCAGACCTTTAAGCCAATTCGGGAGAGTGCTGGGAAAATACTGTTTGTCACGGCGAGACGAAAAACGTGCATCCCCTCTGACGCACTGTTCTCAAATTTGTGCGTCAATTTAAGAGTTTTGTGCGTACAAAATACGCATACCTGTGCGTAATAGGGAACAGCATGCATGGCGACATCGCACTACAGAAATGGGTTTTAGCGTTCATACGAAAATATCATTACACAGTAAACAACTCCATATTCTACCATTTTTCGCTGCGTTGACATTTGAAGGCTAACCATCGGTTTGTGCAAACTTGGGCTTTGCGTAGCGTAAGTCTTAGGACTGAGCCGAAAAATCACGTGCTTTTCGGTGAACAGCACATGTCAGAGACAATGCGTAAGCTACCTGCCTCACATCCGAGGTGGATCTTTCGGCTTAGTTTCTATACTGTTATGGCTACCAGTGGACTATCACATAGAGTCACACTGGTTTAATTAGCACATGACACACAGTACAATAGCACAACAGGTTTTGTTGTTTGCCGTTGCGTCGAGTACTTACCATGGGTCAGTGATGTTCAGAGTTCACTTGTAAGAGAACCACTCAAGTCAAGTATACAATCTCCGTGTTGTTTTATTATTTTCGTAACGTCTCCCTAAGCGGTGCGAGCAGTCAGTTACGGCAGAGCCGTGCGCTATATCGAGCCTTCATCATCTTCACCGTCATCATCGTGTACCTTCGTGTAGCTAAATGCTCGGGGGGTAAGTCAACATGGCAAGAGATTTCTGGTGCTACTACGATTCAAACGTTTTGACGAGTGTTGGTTTCAGGTAAAGCCACATTTTAACTCATTCAAGACGGGCCGATTTTTCCTCAGCTATTCTCTGTAAACGGGCTGATTTGTTAGGTTCAGGGAAAAAATATGAAAAAAAATAACAAAACAAGATACAGAATTGAAATTTTCAGGGTAGTTAACATATTAAATTTATGCAGCTATTGGACAAACTTCAGCTTTCAAACTTACATATCTTTGTTGTTAGTCACGATCCGCAAATGCTTAGGGTCGATTGCACAGACCCGCAGCATGCATGCTTTTTCGTGGCAGCTTTGTGCTCTGCCACGAAAAATGCGTGCTTGTTGCGGCGAAGGAGACAACTCATGCAGGCAATAATCTCGAAACAGGCTAAAAATGCACTGTACTGGTGAATGCGACAGTTTTCACCGCTTCTGTGCTCACTGTGAAATAACACGGGGACCTCAAAGTTGTTCGCAACTGTCCACTTTCCTTGTCACCGAGTATTCTTGTTTTTTCCTTCTTAGGTATCACTCAGCTAGGCTCGTTCTCGGTTCACCCGACTTGGGGCGTCGTCGTAGGGGCCTAGAGTTATCGACGGACCCGGAACAGGGTTGTAAAACTTACGATTTACACTTCCTGGGTCACTAGCGCGGATAGTGACGGATCTCGGTTTATGGGACGCTCGCTCGCTGCGCATGCATGCCTAACACAAACACGAATCGCGGGGTGGGTGTGTGTGTGTGTGTGTGTGCCGCGGTGTGTGTGTGTGTGTGTGTGTGTGTGTGTGTGTGTGTGTGTGTGTGTGTGTGTGTGTGTGTGTGTGTGTGTGTGTCGCGGGGTGTGTGTGTGTGTGTGTGTGTGTGTGTGTGTGTGTGTGTGTGTGTGTGTGTGTGTGTGTGTGTAGCGCTATGAGCTGCTTTGCTGCGAGAATAAGCGCTAGATAATAATAATAATAATTATAATAATTACTATTATTATTATTATTATTATTATTATTATTAACCCCTTTCAGCGTATTCATTGTCAACATTCAACATTTTTGAATCGAGGTGGCAGCAAGAGACAATCCGCCATCTCGGCTGACCCCCGTGTGAATGGGCAACAGCCCATTGTCACACGAAGCCGCATTTCTCAAGGGTGTACGTATACGGAAGTATCCGGATTTATTTCCGTTCCACAAGTCGTGTACAGATCGGCTGAATTATTGACAATACTGACGTACGTAAACCTATACATATATAGATATATACATCTATAGATAAGAGAGAGAGAGAGAGAGAGAGAGAGAGAGAGAGAGAGAGAAGTTGAGTTATGAACAAGACGGGCGTAAATCTGTATGAAAGAGAAAGAGAGACAGACAGACAATAAATCAAGGTAATTTCAACGGTATGGATATTGGCAAAGTTGTTCACCTAGCCATTTTGCGTATCTGCCGTTAACTATGTTTAGTACGACCACATGTACGGACTCTCTCTCTCTCTCTCTCTCTCTCACACACACACACACACACACACACACACACACACACGCATGCACGCACGTACGCACGCACGCACGTACACGCACGCACGCACCGACGCACGCACGCACACGCACACAGACACAGACACACACACACACACACACACACACACACACACACACACACACACACACACACACACACACACACACAGAGCAAAGCAAAGCAAAGCAAAAACAACAATAATGACAACAACAACAACGTAACGAAAAGGAAAGAAAAAGAGAACTAGAAAAAAGAAGGAAGGGAATAGAGAAACACGCAGCACCTAATCCCATCTCGCACGCCATGACCACATTGGTCGTGCTACAGTCAAACCTGTGTAAGGCGGTCACCCAAGGGACCGGGTCAAACTGACCGCCTTAGACAGGTGACCGGGTTTATCCAGGGTGGCATGTCAACAGCTAGCATGTCAGGGGATCCTCTGGGGTGACCAGGTTAGACAGTGGCATAGCTTATACAGGTGACCGCCTTGGCAGGTTCGACTGTATTTTCTTCCCGGGAAGCCGCGATAGCTGAATGGTAGAGCGTTGGACTTTCAATGCTCGGGTCGTGAGTTCGATTCCCGGTTGGGGTCAAATATTTGTGCTGGCCTTTTTCTTGTTGCCCCGTCTTAGGTATCACCCATGGAAATGGACGCAAACTGTGCATACATGCAATGCACCTTTGTGCACAATGCAAAAATTGTGTCGTGTATTTTTGCTCATATATGACTGGGAGTTGAACTGTAGCTCTACACCCATCCACCCACCCACCCCCACCCCCCGACAGTCAGATCGGAACACACACACACACACACACACACACACAACGTGCCCATTCTACGAGTCCCCCGTCCACGACAAAACAAAACCACAACAACAACAAAACCAACACTCAGTACCCGACAACTCGCGCCAATATACACGCCCACCTCCTCCTTCCTGCACTAAAAACAAACAAACAAACAAAAAAAAAAAAAAACCTCATTACTATGTGAATCAGATTCAAGCAACGAAGCCACAAACTGAATAAGTCTTTGATAAAAGCGCCTGCACCTTTTTGGAGGAAAACACGAGGGGAAAAAAAATCACATCCCTATCGCTTACCTTTTTCAAAGTCTCCCATCGACAGGCCGCATAGCCACAACAGGAAAGGTTTGTGAATTGCAGTTCTCTGGTCCCCGAGTGATGAAAACATCTCTGATTAAATTACACAATGCGCAATGTGACACTTGCGTGTGCATTTTGCCCTATATAATCCACAGAAAGGGAATTTCGATATCCGGGCACGCTATTCAAGGGACAGAAAAAGGCACACAAATCCACTGCCAGGCAGACAGCACGATTTTTTTTTTTCAGCAAGCAAACAGGCGATGTACAGTCGGCCTACCATATGCAGCACAAACGCTCCAACAAATTCTATCGTCAACAGTACTGACGTTCCGAGGAGCTTCGCTTGTAACGGAGCATGTCTCGTGACAACCACTGATCATAGAAATGAGGACGAATCGCGCCTCTTGACTGAAGAGCGCGCACAGAAAAACTGATGCTGAATGAGAGCAGAAGGGTGTGACCAAGAAAAAAGCGGTGCTCGTATTTGGTCGAACACACTTCTTTTACATTTTGGGTGTGTTCGCACAGGTGAGGAAAAGTGAATCGATACGGCGACCGCACATTCGCTTGTAAATCACACACGCAGGCGCGCACTCCCAGGCACGCACGCACGTACATAGACTCAGGCAGGCACACACACACACACACACACACACACACACACACACACACACACACACACACACACACACACACACACACACACACACACACACATTTCATCGAGTTTGTTGAGAGAGAGAGATTTGCCCCAAAAGCCGGTGAGACAGAGGACGGACTAGGCTCAGACGTCTCCATGAAATACTGTAATGTTTACTACACACACACACACACACACACACACACACACACACACACACACACACACACACACACACACACACACACAAACGCAGTCACGCGCTAGCGTAGACTTCATCGAGTTCATTAGCTTAAAGAGAGATCTGCCCGAATGATAAGCCGGTGAGACAGACAGAGGACTAGGTACAGACGTCCTACGTGAAATACAGCAATGTTGGCCTGAACTTGACTAATCTACTGCTGTGGCGTTTGGAAGAACCTAAAGGCCTGGAGGGGGGGGGGGGGGGGGGGGCGGGAGAGGTGGGTACGCTTAAATCGAGACAGGTCGCAACTCATAACCAGGAACTTTCTTCAACTAAAAACGTAATCACAAATGTACGGAAAAAAAAAAAATAACCACAACACACAACGTGTAGGAAGTGTGAATGCGCAATACAATACGTAAAAAAAAAAAACAAAAAAAAAACATTCATGTACAACGCCTACAAGCACAATACATACACCCACAGGATGTTTTGGTTTGCACCTGTACAGACGTACAAACAATAGATCTTTTACAACATACAAGCGTTCAAAACATAAATACACTTGATGCAACTCTGTACCATCGGGCTTCACTACGTTTACCCTCTGCACTGACGCGAAATCGGCTAGCCGAGACCTGCGCCAAGACAAGTGATACGTAAGAAGGAACAAAACAAAAAATACTCGACAAGGAAAGTTGACAGTTCTGAACAACTTTGTGGTCATCGTGGTAGTTCACAGTGTGCATTGAGGCGGTGAGTTCTGTCGCATTCACCAGCACAGTACATTTACAACCTGTTCAGAGATTATTGCCTGCATGAGTTGTCCCTCCTGCCGCATAAAGCACGCATCTTTCGTGGCAGAGCACAAAGTTGCCACGAAAAATGCATGCTGCGGGTCTGTGTATGCACGGGGGAGTGGGTGGGTGGGTGTTTGGGGGTTTAACGTCCTTTTCCACCACTTAGGGTGATATCAAAGACGGGGCAACGATGAAAAAGCCAGCACAAATATTTGGCCCAGCCGGGATCGAACTCACGACCCGAGCATTAGAAGTCCAACGCTCTACCATTCGACCACCCCGGCTCCCCGTATGCACGGGGGACAACTCGTACAGTGAAATACCACGTTAACAACAAAGTTGTTCAGAACTGTCCACTTTCCTTGTCACCGAGTATTTTTGTTTTGGGGTTTTGTTTTTTTTGGGGGGTTTTTTTTTGGTTTTTTTTGTTTTTTCCTTCTTAGGTATCACTTACCTCGGCGCAGGCCTCGGCTAGCCGATTTCGGGTCAGTGCAGAGAGTAAGCGTAGTGAAGCCCGAAGGTACAGAGTTGCACTTGATGCACCTTCAGCGAACATGCACGAAATGTTCGCCGAGAACGGTTGTCTGCCCCTGATCTTACCAACTGTCGCCAGTAAGCAAAACAATGTCAACAGATAATAGACACGGACTGTTAACGACTGTCTATCACAGACAAACATTATTGTTTGATCGAGTGCTTTGGATGTTTATCACACAAACAGTGACTGGTATCACAGACAGATAACCTTGGTCGATCATTTGTTGAAATGTTTATGTCGTCTGCTGCTCTTGAGTTTGTTCCGTGGTAGGACAATTTATTGATTACATTTTGACGAGAGCATTTTTTTTAAGTGGTGTATGCATCTGGCACCACTGTCTTCTTATTTATTAGTAGAAATCGTGTTCTGAGTAATTTTTTTTTTTAATTGAAAGAAAAATGCAAAATGTGTTGATTTTTTGTGTTAGAGTCGCGCAAGAGTACAAACATACCAGACCTCAAACGAGCCTATTTCAAGACTACTAAGGTTTCATAAAAGAGTTGGAACAGTTTTGCTTGTGCGCGTGCTTGACGTGTCGCGGCGTTAGTCTTGGTCATCACCCGTTTTGCTTGCCAAACTCGGATTTCTCGTGAGGAAGTTTTTGTTTTTGTTTTCCCCAACTCTTTGCCAGTTCCAGTGGTGTTCCTCTCAGGTAATGGGTAGAATCCACGGAGGGCTCGGAAGCTGGGACAATTTTTATTATGCATGGTGATGGAGATGAGGATGATGGTAAGATGGTGCTATGGAGGTCCGTGTGGTTTGGGACTACGGGACAGGGCCGCATTCCTCGCTTCCTGTCATAAATATCCCGGCATTAACCAGGCCCGGGAACTACGGCACCTGCGGTGCCGGCCGTGTAATCATCCACATCATAAGACGTGTCATACCAAGGGAAGCACCCCCGAAGTCGCTCCCGTGAAGTGGGTGAAACTCGGTTGTGTGGCAACAGCCTCCCCATTGGGTCCATAGCACACCCACTCTGGGTAGGAGACGACCTAGGTAGGAAAAATCCCGCTTGCCTCGGCTGGGACTCGAACCCGGGTCTCCCGGTCCATGGTCCGAAGTACTAACCACTACACTACGGGAGCCGCTTCTCTTGAGGAAGTTTAGCTGTTCGGACTGGTCAGTGAGCTAGAGGATTGTCGAAGTGGTGTGATGATTTTTTTTTTTTTTTTTTTTACTACTTCATTATCCCTTTCGGGAAACTTGGCTGCTTCCCCCGGGGGAAGCGCGTCGCCGCGGTGCAGCGCCACCCAATACCTAGCCTATATTTTTTTTTACAATTTTGCTGGGGGAGGAAAGCCGGATAACCCGGAGAGAAACCACCGATGAGCAGCCCGGCAACCAGGTAAAAACCGGCACCACATATCACAAGCTCGACCTGGGCTCGAACCCACGCTTCGTCGCTATGACATTGGTGACGGCCGTTCAGTAGCACAGCGGCTAAATCCGACGCGCTACCTATTAGACCACCGCTCACCCCCTGATAGATACCACAAAACCAGTTCAGAACGATCTGTGAGCATAAAAATGGTAGCATTAGTGTCTTTAAGTGTTTCGCTCGGGAAATGTTCTTAACGCCGGTTTTCCCACGCACAGTCCGGTTAATTGTGACTGTTTTTCGTGTAGATCTAGAGGTGTTCAACAGACGTTTAGAAAAAGGACTAAACCGGCACACTGGTACCTTCATTATTTCTCGTGTGTTCATCGAGTTACGCTTGAATTTGTACAGGCCGGGACCTAAAATCAATATACGACAGTGTTTGCCTACTTAATTATCTTCTCTCAAGAACCGGTAACCAGTCTCTTCCCCCCCCCCCCCTTTTTTTTTTTTTTTTTTTTTCTATGGTCATATTTCTGAAACATCTGTTACTAAATGGCTACACTTACCAGGAAATCCACATACTTTAGTCTTCTCATTCTCATGCCAAGAATTCTGCAGTATTTCTTAGGAATATAACAAACATCCAATGATCAAGACAACTTTATCAGCGAACAACGGTTGTATGTCTGTATTGAATCAGCGAATCATTAATAATTTTGTCAGGCCGGGGTTTCTGTCGATTTTTCATTGGCAATTAGGGAAAATATGCACACAAAAAAAGAAGATTTTGTGAAGAATTTTTCTGATTTGTTTTTGTGAAACATTTTCACAATTGCGTTTGTGAAACGTATGTTTTTAATTGCTATACGCTGAGAGCGCTTTTTCAAAACAGGACGACAAACCGTGGCGAAAAAAAAAATCTAAATTATTATATTATTGCCTCAGATTTAGGCATGAGTTGGGCCAGCTACAAACAGGACTGGTGAGCTTTTCCATTCAGGTGAAGCAGTAAACCTCCCGAATTTAGCCGCTCTGTCCTTCCTCTCGTCTCTCATCAGTCTGATTTCTAAGTTCGGCCCTTTCATCTATATTTCTTCTTTTTAATCCCTCACTCACGTCTGCACTACCAGTGGTTAGGAATAAGTAATGATGGGCATGTGCTGCGGACTGGTTTATTGCACCTAGGACAGGATAAGTTGCAATATTTGCTGTATATGCGCTTAGTATTTATGTTTGTTTTCCTAGTTGTAATTGTTATTTGTTTTCTACGCTTTTTTTGTAATCGGGAGTTCGATAAATTAGCATGAAGGTGCAGCGTCTCCTGCATGTTCTAGGTTTATACTGCCCCGCAGACCTGCTTGCATCCTTTGTCGAATGTTACATTTTTGGGTTTTTTGTTTGTTTGTTTGTTTGTTTGTTTTTTTTCGCGTAGTGCAGGCACGCTTAGCCGCGAATTAGTCTTTGTGGCTTACGCGCTTTTAAGCACTCACTCACTCACTCACTCATGTCAAGCAATAAAAGCTTTAAAAACATTCCATTCCGGCAAAACGAAGAAAGCATGTAAACGCACTAAGTAATGTTGAGCCGGCAAGCCTGAAAATCTCCGTCTAGCTACATTTATGGATAACTGCAATTTCCATTAGAGATCTTTGGGGCGTTGTACCCATCCCTACCCCCCACCCACAGCTCACCGACTTTCGACAGCTTCGTTAAAACGCCAGCGTCGGGTTTACGGGACAGACCAGAGAGCCTAAGACCCATTCCTGAACAGACTGGGACTAGACAAAGCGCCTGAAAATAGCCTCACCCCCACCCACAGCTCACCGACTTTCGACAGCTTCGTTAAAACACCAGGGTTTACGGGACAGACCAGAAGCAACCGGTATCATCATGCAGAGTGACGTCACTAGCGTCATCGTCCCATCTAAAGCCTATAATGATATTCGTAACGTCGCTGAGGTGGAAATCTGCCGCTTGCAAAGCTCTAAGGCTGTTTACCATATAGAAGGATGTTTCATTTGGCCATGTCGGTCGTTTTCGTGACTTTGTGGCTTCTAATAATAGAGAAATACGATTTTCTTTGAGCCTAAGCAGGCCTGATGAAAACAAAAATTTTCTAGTAGCCCACCGGGCTACCAGAACGTAAAAGTTGGTAGCCCAGGAAAAAACCTGGTAGTCCAGCAGAAGGTAGTAGATAAATACTGTAAAAAGTGTAATTGCTTACTGTGAATGCATTTTCTCAATCCCGGTCGCGTCATCACATGCTGCGCTGACGATTGTGCTCGGCAGGCAAAGTCAAGTTAGCTGCCGGTGTTAAAGAATTTTTTTTTTTTTTCACAGAAATTTTAGGTCGCCTTTGGGGCCACCATTTCAGTAAGTTTTAGTAGCCCGAGATTTTTTCTGGTCGCCTCAGGCGACCGGGCGACCCCATTCATCAGAACCGCTAAGACCCATTCCTGAACAGACTGGGACTAGACAAAGCGTCTGAAAATAACCTCCAGTTAGTGCCGTCTAGCTAGTCCTCAGTCTGTTCAGGGATGGGCCTTAGGCTCAAAGACAATCGTATTTCTCTATTACTAGAAGCCACAAAGTCACGAAAACGGCCGAAATGGCCAAATCAAACACCCTTCTATCTGGCAAACAAGCCTGAAAATCCCCGTCCAGCTACATTTATGGATAATTGCAATTTCCATTAGAGATCTTTGGGGCGTTGTACCCATCCCTACCCCCCACCCACAGCTCACCGACTTTCGACAGCTTCGTTAAGACGTCAGCGTCGGGTTTACCGGACAGACCAGAGGCAACCGGTATCATCATGCAGAGTGACGTCACTAGCGTCATCGTCCTATTTAAAGCGGCTAACGCTACCATTTTAATGCTCACAGATCGTTCTGAGCTGTTTTCGTGGTGTCTATCATCTCACCACTTAGACACCTGGACAATGACGGCGTCTGTAATGCTGGCACTGAAACAACATAAGCGTACTCGATGGCGCGGCGACCCCACTGCGCGCTCCAATAATGTACAAACAGTCGTAGATCTTAAAATGTTGTAAAATGTTGTTAAAAAGTGTAAACAACATTGTATCGCATGAAGAGCTGTACTAATCATCAAGACAGAGTATTTCGAGCGTACAGGCGCACTCACGAGCGAAACTATTCCAAAACGTAAGTTAGCTTGGCAAAGATGCAATAAGCCTGTTGAAGTCTTTTACTCGGTTAGTTAGTTAGTTAGTTAGTTAGTTAGTTAGTTAGTTAGTTAGGGCTTTACGCCGCGTCTTTTACTCGGGTCAGACTTTCATCATTCGATCGTACTTATCAATGATTTGCTGTGCCCACACATGAACTGGGCTAGTCACGAAGTCAGACTCTGCGATGCTCCTTAAACCTCTGTCACACGTGACGATTTTGCACGTCTATACCAGCGGTAACATGCTCTCCCAGCCGATTAATTCCGTTTGCAAGGGGTTTTGCCCAGGGACGCAGTCGCCACGCTTGTGCATAGAACACGGTCCTATTTTTTTCCCTCGCCACGCCAGCCAGTCACCGCTGACCGCTCTTTGTGTATTGTTAAACTCCAGACCGGCAGCGCAGTCCGCCCAGTGCACGCTGGTATCGTGTGAACAGAAAATCCGCTCGGCGAGAGTGCGAGCTCGCTGCAGGCACTCTCCGTATGAAAAGGCCTTTATGACGCAAACGGTCGTCGTTTGCTCTGAGTTGCTTAAGTCACGCAGTCGGATTTTACTATGCTCCCTTAATGACGGAAGGGGTCAATGCCCCGCCCCTATACTCTGTCGAGTTTTGGCAAAGCACAATACGCCCATCATGATGACGTCATTGTTTGGACAAAGGGGTGATTTCAAGTTGAAAGAGACTGACGTAACCGGTAATGGTCTTTTTCCTCAAATGACGTCAATGGACTTACTCCTTTCTTTCCGCGTCTCATTCAATACATGTGCTCCCCTCTTCGCAGCGTCTGGCGAGAAAGTTTGCCAGACCTTGCCACGTGTCGTGTTCAGTCATTATGCCGCGGCACGCGATTAGCTGAAGTCTGGGGGGCTTACCTTTTTTTTGGATTGACATCAGTGAAGTCGTCTATTGTCTACTCTGCGTTACGTTAGTCACGAATCTGGATACATGTTGCAATGCTCTTTATGACGCAGACAGCCATTATTTGCTCTAAGAGGAGGCAGGGTGAACGTTTACGCAGTAATTGCAAAAGTGATTTCAACAGAGAGTGCCGCACC
This sequence comes from Batillaria attramentaria, assembly GCA_018292915.2. NCBI lineage: Eukaryota > Metazoa > Mollusca > Gastropoda > Batillariidae > Batillaria > Batillaria attramentaria. The sequence goes on along the minus strand of JACVVK020000281.1, from coordinate 305,242 downwards.
CTTAGACTAAGACGGCTGGACCGGACCGGACTGAATGCTTCTCTTCCCTGACACAAGATGGATTTGGGGACAATTTAGTGCTAGTGTATAAGCAGTTCTGTCAATAATCTGGCCTGCACAAGGTATTAGCTTTTCGTTGTGGGCACGAACTTCATATTCTTGCAGATACAGCAGCTTCCATTTCCATTTGACCAACTTGAACAGCATCGTTTTCCCAGTGCACTTTTTTTTCAAGCGGATTG
>JACVVK020000281.1:210000-300000 GCA_018292915.2 Batillaria attramentaria | reverse complement strand
GTCTCTCTCAGACCGTTGCCATTATACACATTTGCATATACATATAGTATACATTTGCCCATAGAAAAGCAGCATACACGTTTACAAACTTTCGCAAAATTGTCCATTCGATGTTTCAGTTGCAAAGGGAAGCAAAGATATTCTCTTAAAAAAAAAAAAAAAAAAAAACATTTTACAAACATTCCAAGTGATTTTACAACTCGTCCTGAAAAAAAAACTCGGTTAAGCCGAACTGCAGGGTGATTTCTCTGGAAAGGTTTGGCTTATCCGAACTCGGATATGCAGAAACTCGGATAAGCGAAACGATTTTCCATTCCCCGGGCGAGTTCGGCTTAAGCGTGTTTGACTGTATTATCCCTTTCGGGAAGTTCGGGCTGCTTCCCCCGGGGGAAGGGGGTCGCCGCGGTGCAGCGCCACCGAATACCTATTCTATATTTTGTACAATTTTACTGGCGGGGGGGGGGGGGGGGGAGGGAGCCGGATAACCGGAGAGAAACCCCAGATGAGCAGCCCGGCAGCCAGGAAAAACCGGTATCACATATCACAAGCTTGACCTGGGCTCGAACCCACGCTTCATCGCCGTGACATTGGTGACGGCCGTTCAGTAGCGCAGCGGCTAGATCCGACGCGCTACCTATTAGACCACCGCTCACCCCAGCTACAGAACAAAACATTTTGTTCGAATAAAAACACGTCGCCCGCGTGCCGTGAGCCTAATCACGATAATTCACGATATTAGACGCTACCAAACACAGCTCGGCACGATCTGTGAGGCTTGATATGTAGGAATATCATCCTTTATAGCCCGTCCTTTCACAGAGCCGTAGCACAGCTCCTAAAAGTGCTCCGGCCATAAAAAAAAAAAAAAGAAAAAGGTACGATCCCTGGCCATTATGTTCTCCTCAACTTCAACGGAAAACAAAAGAATTACTTGTTACTTGTTTGAACGGGGAAACGCAAGTTAAAAAATATTTTGATGAAGAGGCTTTATTTTGGAAGAACTTTTGCTCTAGAAACCCTCCTGACTGTACTCATGAAGACGAGTTTTTCTGGTTTTTTTTTTTTTTTTTTTGGGGGGGGGGGGTGCCAAAAAGTGGTTCGGCCATGGCCGGAGTGGCCGGTAGGGCTGCTACGGCCCTGTTTCATGCATAGTTTTTCGTTTGTTAGCACGTGTGTGGGTGTTTAACAATAAAACGGTAATCTGGAGACTAACAATCAGTGGGCTCGGGTATAATAACACGTCTGGTTAACATTTAATCTCATTTAGCGCTGGAGATGGCAGCGTGAGTCGGGCTCCAAGGGCCCCGCCCAAAAATCGATTCTGTGAATGCCATTTTATCGTTTATAACACGGCGTCCCATTTCATGACTTCTCTAATGGGCTCATAAATAGTCGACAATTTCTGATGACGTCAGCACACAAATTATGCGTACAGCGGGGAGCCGAAATAGGACAGCCAAGTCTTGGATGTCACGCTTCCACAGTGAATGTTAATCTGCTAAACAAGCAACCAACCAACCAATCAGCAGACAGGAACCAGATTTCCGCCAATCGTCATCTCCGTCTCATGTGGTCAAGACAAAATAGGTTGTCGCTTCGTGTGCGCACGACTCCTCAACCCCCTACCTAAACGGCATGACTGCGTCATCCCGTTTCGTTCGGGAGATTTCATTGTTTCTCCGTGGGGAACCGCGTCTTGGTGAGACATTAACTTCACAGACCATAATTTTCAGGTTAAGTTATGTTAATCACAACAGCATGGTTTCTCTCTCTCTCTCTCTCTCTCTCTCTCTCTCTCTGTGTGCCATCATGTATTAAAACGGTCCATTCACTGCGAACATTTAAGCAGTTACTTACGCAGTACCTTGCAAACCTCATGTAGCTCGAAAGCACATACTAAAACTGAGGGACACCCATTACCTTACTGTTCGAGGTTTCTGGTATGTACTATCATGCTCTTTCAAAATTTCAAATGTAAATGCATATATATATATATAGACATGTACATGTATTAGTCCACGCTGAATCTTGCTAACATGCGTATGCGGATGAGTGCTTGAGAGAGAGAGAGAGAGAGAGAGAGAGAGAGAGAGAGAGAGAGAGAGTCACCTGTAAATATTTGATCTCAATGTTTTAATTTTCTTTGCTAGATGTGTTTTAGTAGTGTGTAGCAACGGCAAGTTTGTAAACTGACGTTCTTCTCTGTCAAAACTTTAACCGTTAGAAAATAAGTTTCATCATCATCATCATCATCATCATCTCTCTCTCTCTCTCTCTCTCTCTCTCTCTCCCCCGCCCCCCCACACACACACACACAACACATGGAGAAAAAAGAGACAGACCGACAAAAAAAAAAAAAAAAAAGACAGACAATCAGACATCATGGAAAAGTCTGTTTGAAACTAACGTTGAATGATTCAAAGTTAGCCATTTCGTAGGGAAAGAAGTACTGATTTGCTTCAAAGACATTAAAAAAGTAGTTCCGACAGAAAAGTGGTTATTTCATAAATTTGAGAAGTTAGGTTTTTAAATTATCAGAATGCTACACAGCCCCTCAGAAAGGGATTGTTCCACTCAGCCTGATGTCACAGAATTACCACGAACACGAATCAAAAATACAAAGCAAGCAAAAAAAAAAAGAAGATAAAGATAAATAAATAAATAAGTAAAATGCGTTTAAAATGAAATTATTGGTACAAAGTGTCAACTTACATGTGTGGATTTGTAGTTCTGTGTTGTGATCAGAAACAACACAACTCACCTCTGAACAACTGAAACCGAAGTCCTACTTCAGCAGAGAGCTTTGTTCCGCCACTCTCAGACTGACCACAGACTCGTCACAACTCGTTGGCGACTTTCTCTCGCTACACTGATTATATATCTGCTGAACATGTATGCGGGAAGAAGATTAAACCGTCTGTTCTAGCCCCACCCTCTCTCTCTCTCTCCTTTTCTCTCGGCCTGTCCAGCGGGTGCCAGTCTGTCGGCGTAATTCTTGGAACACCATGAACGTCACAGTCACAGACCAATTGCAGAATAGCCAAACGGCAGATAGAGATCGAAAGCCGGAAAAAGATTAAGCCGGATGTTCTAACCCCCCCCCCCACCCATCCTCTGTCTCTCTCCCATGCCCCTCTCTCTCTCCCCCCTCTCTCCTCCCCCTCCCCCCCCCCCCCCCTCTCTCTCTGCAACAGGTGTCTGTGGGCGTAATTCTTGGAACGACATAATCTCTACACAGTGTAGGAACAAAGCCGAGAAATCCACCTCGGCCGGGACTGAGTGGCCTGCGCACTGTGCTCTACATCAGAAAGCACACGTGCTGTTCGGCGTAGTCCCCAGGCTGCCCAGACCAGTTGCCGGTAAGACAAAATAATTTAACAATACAATGATACAAACGGCAGAGTGAAGCCAGAGAGCGTGGGTAGGTGGGTGGCTGGGTGTGGCCGGCGAAGGGTTGATGGTGGTAAGGTGGGGACGGGTGGTCGAAGGAGGCGGCGGGAAGGGGAGGGTATAGGCACAAGGTGGGGGCCGGGAATGGGGGCAACCATATGCGACACTCACTGGTTTGGCACGTGCAGTGAGCCGAAGTGCATGATGACTGATCTCATGTCGCGGTGGCTGACAATGTCATTTTGCAATGGCGGACGCAAGGCACACGTTGTGGGTGGAAAAGTGTGCGCTCCCTCGCTTTCAAACTTCATAACTCGGCCAGTTTTTTCGACAATGTGTCATTTTCACTGACAAAAAGGAGAAAACAAACAGTAGTAGTAAGTGCAGCAGGTGAAGTAGTTAGTGGTGTGGTTGTTATTGTTGTTGTTGTTGTTGTTGGAATGATGACAACAGTAACGGCAATAAAAAGAAGATGAAGAAGAAGGAGGAGGAGGAGAGGGGTGATATAGTTGTAGTAGCTGGTTGGTGGTGGTGGTGGTGGTGTTGTACTGCTGGTACTATTACGTACCATGTCGTTTTCGGCGCGCGCGCGTGTGTGTGTGTGTGAGAGAGAGAGAGAGAGAGAATTGCAATGATCCTTTATTTATCAACGGTAAAGCTATTGGCACAGTTACCATTTCCAAACTTGCCGTTGCTACTGTAAATTACAAAAGAGAGAAAGAAAGAAAGAAGAAGAAGAAGAAAGAAAAAAACCAAACATCAAGCAACCAAAACTGACAAACAGTCAAGGACAATCACGAAGCGAACAACCAAATATAACCAAAAAGTGAAAGAGAGAGAGAGAGAGAGACAGACAGAGAGAGAGAGAGATTTTTTTTTCAAGTGCTGCATTCCGTACGTATGTGATAAAATAATTTATTGTATTTTTCGTAGTGACCTCACCACTATCAGTATTACATGTACTTCGTTCTAAATTGTGCGTGCGTGTGTGCGTGCGTGCGTGCGTGCGTGTGTGTTACCTTGTTCAGCTAGTTTTGGTATTATTGGTACTTAATGTAAATCGATTTCTCAAGAGAACAGCACTGCACTAGTGTCTGCAATCCCGATTTATATGGGGAGCAATTACTTCGGAGAAGGAAACAGAAAATCAGTGCGAGTAATCCAGTGCCAGCCAATTGTGGCAAATGGATACGCATTCGCATCTCTTCGCTTCGGAGAAAAGGACAGATATCTAGCACATCAGGGCATTCATAGCAAATACTGGCGTATGACATGCACAGCTCCTTGTGAAATGGGCAGATATCGAAGTATCGGATACTAGGTAATGGTGGTATAGGGGTATATACATCTCTTCGCCTCTGAGATACTTTTGCACGTATAATGCAACAGTCCATTCGCTAATTGTGGCAGATGACACGCGCAGCTCTTTCCTTCGGAATTTGGACGGGAATATCAGTGTCAGTTACTCGATACTAATTCTGGCGTATAGACAGGCATGGATCTTTGTTTCGGCCAGGGAAGGGGAGCGAAAGACAGAGAATCAATGCAAGTAATCCAGTACTATATAGCTAATAATACTATTGTGCATTTGGCACAAAGGGGCAGATAATATGAAAAACAAGCACAGATAATGAAGCTAATGTCAGCTGATTATGGCGTTGGAAATAACTTTTGTCAAGCTCTGGGTCCATTTTCGTCCGGCCTCGGGGGTTGATTTTTCCCAATAGAGTTCGGGATTAGAAGCAGCCTCCACGATGAGCTGCAAAAACTAACGGGTGTTGCGTTGCTACATAAAGTTTGCCCTCTGCGGCCATTTACACCTCGCGTAAATGCAATACGCATCATACGGCCGTCTGTTCAGGATAGCAATAACACCATTACCACTTCGCGGTGACATATTTCTCTCTCTCTCTCTCTCTCTCTCTCTCTCTCACACACACACACACACACACACAAAAGAAAACGAAAACAAAACAAAACCAACAACAACAACAAAATGACCAACAACAACAACCGACCAGAAAAAAAAAAAACCACCAAACCAAACACCACCACCAACAACAATAACAACAAAAACAAAAACAACAGCAACCAAAAAAACCCAACAACACAAAGAAACCGAAAACACACACACACACACACAAACACAGACACACACAAACACACACACACACACACACACACACACACACACACACACACACACACACACACACACACACACACACACAGCATGTGCATGTAATTGTACACTTTACTGGAACAGTCATTATTGTTATCAATTCAATCAGTCCGGTTGTGTTCTGGAAATAAAAATAAACCGTTGAAATCAGTTGATGGGAACGACGCTGAGGGTCTTCATGACAATGATCAGTATAAAGTCGAAAGCGATGATGTTGACGGTAGATGATGATGCTGATGATGGTCGCTGAATATTCCTTCGCCTTAGGTCAGGAATTCACAGGATACACTGATTCAGCTTTTCTTCACGCCTGGTAGTACACACAACATTTCGTGGAGCAGGTTGGCGGCCGTCAGCGATGTTATGCCCGCTACGTCATAAGGAGGAGACACCTAGGACACACACATCCACACGACTTTATTCTCTTATTTTTGTACACAATACCGTGCAAAAGAGACCATTTTAGTTCAGGTTACCACGGCGCCTCGGCGCAGACCCGACGTCCACTTGCAATCAATGCATACATTATTAAATCATAGAGCGCGCGCGCGCGCGCACGCACACACACACACACACACACACACACACACACACACACACACACACACACACACACACACACACACACACACACACACATTTTGGAAACTCACTTCCACTATCTATATACGTTCGTCCGACCTTTGGGGTGCATTAGGGTAGTCACTTTTACCAGATTCGTTCCTACGATCTTTGGGAACAAATTGGGAAACTCACCTCCACTAAATCTGTTTCTACAATCTTTGGAAATCAGTTAGGAAACTCACTTCCACTGAGGGTCTGTTCCTACGATCTTTGGGAATCATTCAGCAAACTTACTTCCACCAAGTCCGCGCACACAACGTTGAGTCTACGATCTTTGGGAATCAATCAGCAAACTTACTTCCACTAAGTCCGCGTTCACAATGTTGAGTCTACGATCTCTGGGAATCAATCAGCAAACTTACTTCCACTAAGCCCACGCACATAATGTTGAGTCTACGATCTTTGGGAATCAATCAACAGACTTACTTCCACTAAATCCGCGCCCACAACGTTGAGTCCTCGGCAGCCGTGGATGATTTCAATGCCCTGGTATATGGTCAGGCCTCCTATTTCAGGTGTGCCTGTGGAGTTTCATCAAGACATCGTGAGTCTACTGCGAACACAATTTTCACAAGGAATGACCAGGCACGTTAATTATTGAAGAAGATGCAGCTGGGTTCCAGACAATCTCATTTTCCTTTGCGCTCTGTTAAGCACGTCGGGGTTTGACTTAATGACGTTCTGTTGACGTCTCAGTGGTCATGGTGGTATTATAAAGGCTCACAATAAGACCCTGACGGGCTGAATTTCCAGCCGACGTGCAAATAAAAGCACGGAGATAAGAAATCGAGGATTAAGAAGGCTCCATGACCGCAATGATCACCGAGAAGTCAACAGTTCATGCCCATGGTAATCACAGAATTAAAGATCTGCTTATCTATAGCACTACGATGAGATGATGTTTCGTTTCGCACCTGTTCCGGGCGCAAAGCTCGGATCCAAGCCATCAATATCAAACGAGAGGTACACTGGTCTGTCTCCCATCATACTCTTGACTTCCGCCATGAGTGGTTCCAGTGATTTGTACCAGCACTCACGGGCTGTGACCACACGGAAACCCTTCAATCGAGGCAGGATAAAGAGACAAATGTTATTCACTTCTCAGCAGTACTTGATAGGTTTTTAGGCGGCGTTAGCAACAACTGCACCATACAGAAATGATATTTTCGTATTTTGTATTTGCAAGAAAATCCTCAGAAAAGGACAAGCTGTCCCAGAAGAGACATAATCCCCCACCACCTACCCCCTCCCCCCCAAAAAAAAACAAACAAACAAACAAACAAAAAAAACACCACCAACAAAAACCCGACAACAACCTGACAACAACAACGAACAAACAAACAAGACAAAAACAACAACAACAAACCGAACAAACAAAAAGCAAACAACCAAATTCCCCAAAATGTCACAAACCCCCAACAATAACGTGCAGACATCTTGGTCTTGGATGTGAACAAACCTGGTTTCACAAGCTGGAGAGCTCAGTAGCAACACGTGTTACAAGTCACTGACCTAGATCGAGAAAATTAACGCTGACACAGCTGTTAGCTACCGAAAATGGCGGTGACCCGAAAATTCGAGTAAACTCGAAATTTGGAAGGGAAAGTAGTTTAAACCTGGTCTCGGGCCCACTGGTAGTCAGCGGTCGTGTAGATGGTACCCCTCAACCCTATCTGTATGGCCCTGTTGCAGTCCAGACAGCCCTCCTCCGCAGCCCGTCGGAACGGTGTCCCGTGAGCTATCTTGGCCCCCAGCATCGTATCGTTAGTGTCGGAGTGTGCGTCCACGTGAACGAGACCCACTGGTCCATATTTTTCCTGTGGGCAAAGATCAGGGCCCGCATGTAAAACTCGAGACTAATTTAACCCACGGCTACGGGCCTAACCCAGATTAAGACAAAAGAAACCCTAAATTTTTTTTTTTAAAAGGAAGCGAAGAAAAGAAAAAAAATCCTTCTCTAACGGCTCAGGCACCATGGTGGTATGGGCCTGCTTCCTGGTTAAACAAAACAACAACAGAAAATTTAACCCTAGCGCTAGTTTAGTTCGAGGTTAGACTCGAACCCGGGGCTAAAATCCCTAACCTCGACTTTTACATGCGGGCCCTGGTCGAGTGAGTGAGTGAGTGACTGACTGGTCTGACCTGCCTGTCTGACTGACTGAGTGAATGGCCGATTGACTGACTGGCTAACTGTGACTGGACTGATCCACTGACAAGCTGGCTGGCTGACTGAGTGACTTTCTCATGCAAATGAATTGTGAACAAGCTGCGGCTTCAGAGAATACTGGTGTGTTAAAAAAATGATTGATTGATTGATTGATTGATTGATTGATTGATTGATTGATTGATTGATTGATTGATTGATTGACTTTCTCATGCAAATGAATTGTGAACAAGCTGCGGCTTCAGAGAATACTGGTGTGTTAAAAAAAATGATTGATTGATTGATTGATTGATTGATTGATTGATTGATTGATTGACGGATGGATGTATTGACTGACTGACTGATTGGTTGATTGATTGATATGTTGATTGATTCATCCATTGATTGACCGACTGACTGCTAAATTGACTGACTGATTGAACTAGTGCGAAAGATTTGTTTGCTTTCGTCGTTGCTGGTTTGTTGTTGTTGTTGTTGATTTGTTTAATTGTGTGTTCCGTGAGGGTGTTTGTTTGTTTGTTTGTTTGTTTGTTTGTTTGTTTGTTTGAGTACACACGCACCTTCATGGCCTGTAAAATAGGGTAGGTAATAGTGTGGTCACCACCCATCGTGAGAGGAATGCAGCCGTTGGCGATGATTTTGCTGAACGCTGCCTTGATGTGCCTGACCGCTTCGGGCAGGTTGTAGATGTTCAAGTTCACATCGCCGATGTCCGCCACCTGCAGGTCCTCAAACGGGCAGACCCCTGTATGTGACAGAAGCATTGTTAGTTTAAAAGGTCAATGTTCCAGAGTAACTAGGAGTCCAGCGTATGTTTCGCAACAGTTGAGTTTGCGTGGAAGACTAGCTGTACGCTCGAAGTACTCTATATAATGATGAGTAGAGCTCTAAATGTAATACACTTCCGTAAGAGATGATGATGTGATGATGACGACGATGATGATGACGTCTTTACTCAAGCTAGAGCATTTAGGCAATGGGGAGAGAGAGAGAGAGAGAGAGAGAGAGAGAGAGAGAGAGAGAGAATTATTGAAATTGAAATAACTTTATTTCAAAACGATGGAGGTTTTCAAACTTGCCGTTTTGAGAGAGAGAGAGAGAGAGAGAGAGAAGAAACTGAAATTGAAACCGAAATAACTTTATTTGAAAACGATGGAAGGGTTTTGGTCTTGCGACCAATTTTCAAACTTGCCGTTTTGAGAGAGAGAGAGAGAGAGAGAGTATACCTAGGATGGAGTTGGCTGGCCGAATGAGGGAAGACTCTTGCCGAATGTGACGCGGCCCCAGGCGGGCTCCTGACCGGTAAGAAGTTCCCGTGTCTAGTGGCACCCCTACAAAGCAGGCGTCAAGACCTGTAAGCAGCAAGAACATACTTAACATGACTGAATCAGTTCTCATTTTAGGCCAAAACAACAACAACAACAACAACAACAATAATAATAATAATAATAATAATGGTGTTTAAAGGACGCCCTTCCTCCGACAGGAACTCACTCAAGGCGCGTACAAACTGTACAAAAGGTTTTGCCGCAAGAAGGCGACTAGCGCTGCATATAGGTAATGTAATGTCTTTGATAATACTCATACGGTGTCGTGACTTAACTCTTAAGAGACCAAGCCCGACCACCCCCTGCCTGCTATATGAGAAGACTTGTTAAAAAGAACAAGCCACTGCACACCAATAGGAGCCACTTCAAGCCACTTTTACGCAGAGCTTAGGCCTCCCCGCTGCAGATTGCGTGATAGTGGCTTCAAGTGGCGTCTATTGAACTGAAGATTTCAAGTAACAATGCGATTTTTGCATGGACTTTTAAGAGTTAAGTTAACCCTCTCCACGCCAGAAGGCGCATAAGGCTTGGACATCTTGCTTCCATTGTTTCCGGTCTGAGGCTACACGGCGTGCCGCGTTCCAAGAACTCCAGCCTGCACCGTTTCTTTCACTGAACCTCCACCAATCCTCCGCCACGTTGTGTTTGGGCGGCCCCGCTTCCTTCTTCCCCCCAGGCGTCCACCCAAGGGCTACAGCACAATCATCTGTTGGTTCTAGCGCTCTGTGCTGCTGCTCCTCCTCTGTACAAAGTTCGCACGTTCCAGTGTCCGATGGTCAAGGTTTGTTTGGGTGTCACTAGGGGGTGGGTGAGTGTTTGGGGGTTTAACGTCCTTTTCCACCACATAGGGTGATATCAAAGACGGGGCAACGATGAAAAAGCCAGCACAAATATTTGGCCCCAACCGGGATCGACCTCACGACCCGAGCATTAGAAGTCCAACGCTCTACCGTTCGACCACCCCGGCTCCCCGGGTGTCACTAGGGATCTCATCGGACGCTGGGCTTCCCTACGGCTTTCACCCCCTCGCCGCCATACTGCCACTGCTGGCGGTCCCCGTGTCACACGGTCTTCTTTGCTCATTGATGTCCATGTTCTGCAGGCTAACTGACTCGTTGTTTTTTTTCCGGGAGGAGGTAGTTGGCCTCCTGCCCAACCCCCAGACTTTGGAGGACCAGTGGTTTTCTGTCACGGTGTTCTTCCCTAAGGCTGCGTTAGTCCACGGTATCTTCTTCAGATTTATTACGGTGTCGTGAACAAATGAAATATCCTACCAGACTGCTTCAGTCAACCGTCAAAGCCCGCCTAGGATGGCACCCGAAAGGGTTCCTAAGTAGCCGCTTCTCCCCACGCATTGGACAAGGGATTTGGCTTAGTGGTTAAGGGGTCCGCTACGGATACTGAGGCCGCTACGGCGCAGGTTCGAATTTTTGGTGGGCTGGATTTTTTCCTTCCCCTGAATCGAGTCATGCAAATGCACGTGCAAACTCGTTTTGGGTGTCTGTCCCGCCATCGTTTACACATAACATACACGCGGGTGGGTGGGGTGGGTGTTTGGGAGTTTAACGTCCTTCTCCGCCACGTATGGGTGATATCAAAGACGGGGCAACGAGGAAAAGGCCAGCACAAATATTTGGCCCCAGCCATAACATACACGCACACAATATCAAGTGTGCGATGGGATGATAAAAAGCATAAATAAATAGAAATATAAATAAATGAAGTACACTGTAATTAGTACTTGAGTGTTGAACAGGCGAAAGGCCTAATTATCCTGCGAAGTTCAAGTTCAAGTGTGCAGGGCCCTAAAATAGAAATATGTCAAATGCAGTCTGTGGTCGCCATCACAGGCCTAAAAAAAGACCCACCGCCGCACGCTGCCACCGCTGCTTGCGAGTGTCGCTATCGCGGCCATCTTGTGAATACCAGAACTCAGATGCTCTGTGTACAGGAAGCCTCGTTCGAAATACAAAGTTCTTTAGAAAGACGTCATCAGAAATGTGACGTAAGATAAAGCGGACCAATGCTATGCGCGCTATGTAAACAGCTGATAGCGTCTGGCCAATGCTATGCGCGCTATGTAAACAGCTGATAACGTCTGGCACTTCCAGGTACTAGCAACATGGCGCGCGGCGGCGTCACACTTCCAGCACCACAGGGGGGTCTATCTTTTTTAGGTCTGTGGTCGCCATCCAGCTGACGCAGATTCGCTTTTTTTTTTTTTTTTTTTGGTGATTTACGTGTTCCCGAACCTGCTAGATATGACGTCATTTGTCACTCAGTGACGGTGAAATGACGTAAGAGATTTACACAAACCAGCGTCAACGCTGTCAATACTTGATAGATGCTTGACATGGATTTCGATCAATGTTACAAATGTGAAGCTTCCGGGGATTCGGACGTGAAACAGAAGAGAGGATTTCTGCCGAAAATTCTCACTGGTCGATACTTATGGTGCCAGGAACAGTTGGAGGTAGGTTGGAAACACCGACATCGGCCGAGTAAACGACTATTTCTTTGTGCCATCTCGTGCAGCCACATACATGTGTGCGTTGTGACTGCGGGTCGTTCATAACAAAGTCAGTGGATGGTATGGGAGATTGGAAACCCAGCCGCGGGTTCAATGTGAAGTTTTTATTTGTTATTCAAACTTTTTAAATTTTCATTCTGGATACAACAATTAGGCACTGCTACCTATCGAGCAGGCTGTCCTGCTATTCTACATTCAAGGATACTGGGGGGAAAAAAAAAACCCACACTACAAACTAACTGAAGGAAATGACGGAGAGAAAAAGTACCCATGATGAACAAATTAATTCATAGCCATCACTAAAATGCGAAAGTATGTATGCAACACATTTTTGTATATATATATGGTCAATGTTGAATGAGCGTGTCGAGTACTAGTACCTGTTTTCATCTCAAAGCTCCGTCTAACCTCCCTCCGTCTTTCTCCATCTCCTTATTAAGTACCATACATGCAGTTGCCCTGGCCCTGAACCTTCACGTCTATCTGTCTCTTTACCTGTACTCTAAGCGCTTCGAACTACCTTACATGTAGATTAAGCGCTATATAAATAAATTATTATTATTATTATTATAGTAGAATTTGTTTGAAGTTTACAAATTTGGATATATTTTGGACATCAAGTGGAAAAGAATTCCATATGCATGCCCATATGCATGCCCCTGAGAGAGAGAGAGAGAGAGGGTGGGTGAATGGGTGAGTGGGTGGGGGTTTAACGTCCTTTTCCACCCCATAGGGTGATATCAAAGACGGGGCAACGATGAAAAAGCCAGCACAAATATTTGGCCCCAACCGGGATCGAACTCACGACTCGAGCATTAGAAGTCCAACGCTCTACCATTCGACCACCCCGGCTCCCCAGAGAGAGAGAGAGAGAGAGAGAAAGAGAGAGAGAATCAAGAATCAAGAAAACTTTATTTTTCAACAATGTTTGGCAGTGCAAACATACTTGTTCATGTCATTCGTTGTCGTCATTGTTACATATTAACTCCTAACTGTTCATAGGTCTTCGCCATTTTTCCAACAACTCTACCAACTAACTGAAGGAAATGAAGGAGAGAAAAAGTATCCATGATGAACAAACCAAAACATAGTGGCATGTGTTTGGTAATATTGGCTGTATGCCAAGCAGGTCCTAAGTCCACAACTTAACAACGTCGTCTGCCCAGAACGCGGTACACTTCTACTGACAACAACTAATACGCCGGCCAGAGTCACCACAATGCAGGGGCGCCGGAAGATGTTGGGGGGGGGGGGGGGGGGGCAGAATCTCAGAGGGGGGAAAGGCCAGAGCCAGTGAAAGGGAGGACGTTGTCCGGAGAAAGTGAAAAGGGGGGGGGGGGGGAGGCGGCGTTCAGATGCTGCGCAGACAAAAACCTGTCCGAACCAGGGAGCCAGTGAAAGGAAGGACGTTGCCCGATGAAAGTGAAAAGTGTGGGGGGGGGGGGGGGGCGAAAGTGATTATCAGACGACTTTCTGCCAAGTCGTTTTGATATTTCATGCAACGGCTAAACTGAGTTCTCTGTTGGGTGGGATGAGGGAGAGAGCAGGAAGAGGGGGGGGGGGGGGGGTAGGGGAAGGGAGGGGGGCAAGGCCATGGCTTTGCCCTCCCTCTTGCCATAGTCACCTGATTTTCCGGGGGGGGGGGGGGGGCAAAAAGATACTCTTGCCCCTCCCCCCCCCCTGCTTGGGTACAGGGGGGGCAGCTGCCCCCCCCCTGCCCCCCCGGTTCCGGCGCCCCTGCAATGGTCTCAGGTGCTGTATTGTACGTGACCCAAGTGATTGATTCTGATGTGCGGAGTTAGCGCATTCAGTCGATGGAAAGTTGTCCACACGCTGTTGTTCACCTGTCGGGTGGGTGTTTAACGTCCTTTTCCACCACATAAGGGTGATATCAAAGACGGGGCAACGAGAAAAAAGGCCAGCACAAATATTTGGCCCCAGCCGGCGGGATTCGAACTCACGACCCGAGCATTGAGAGTCCAACGCTCTACCATTCGGCCACCCCGGCTCCCCTCACCTGTCGGCATACGTATTGGACTTCAACTCTCTCTAGGCTTAAGTCCCCGTATGGAACCATCACGTTCACAACGCTTGAGTGCAGAGGTCAGGGCCCGTATGTAAAAGTCGAGGTTAGGGACTTTAGCCCCGGGTTAGAGTCTAACCTCGAACTAAACTAGCTCTAGGGTTATTATTATTATTATTATTATTATTTTGGTTCAAGTTGTTGTTGTTTTAAAAATCAGGAAGCGGGTCCATTCAAGCAAGGTGCCTATGCCGTTATAGAAGGAGTTTTGTCTTTCCTTCCTCGCTTCCTTTTTTTAAAATTTAATTTTGTTTTGGGGTTTCTTTTGTCCTGGTCTGGGTTAGGCCCGTAGCCGTGGGTTAAATTAACCTCGAGTTTTACATACGGGCCCTGGTTTATGGTATCGCCAGCTTTATATTTTTATTCTCCGCGTTTCTACCAGTCAAAGGGAACTAACCATCTGTTAGTGTGCTACTGCTGGAAAAAACAGTCTCAGCATTGCGAGAGTTAACGAATGTCAGTTTTGTTTCGCAACTCCACGTCCCCCATGTCTGAGTTATCACAGTTGACCTGACTTTTCCTCACATCACTGACAGTGTAAGTATGCCAAGCAACAAAATTATATAACCGCCACTAAGCAGAAACGTGTCGAGGTGTACCTTGGTGTGTCGCTGTCTTTGGATTCGCACAGAGAGGGACTGACGTATACCTGAGTAGCAAAATCTTACACACTGTACATTTCAGTGAATCAAGATGGAAAATAAATTTAATAAATTGTATACAAAATGATTATGTGATTTACCGCGTCACCATTGTCACCAAGGCAATTATTATTATTATTATTTAGTTTTTTATGATTAATTATTTGTTTTGTATTTGTTTTTGTTGGGGGGGGGGGGTGCCAACAAAGCCTGTAGACGGTTACAAAAAAGCAAATGTCAAAGTTTTTTTTTATTCATTCAAGCCGTTCCGGTTTTACTTTCAAATTTAAAAATAATAATAATATCATCATCATCATCATCATCATCATCGGCCTACCGTGACAGCGGTTACTTACACTTTACTACCCTTCAGAAGGTATTCTTCGGGTCTGACAGCATATTCTACACCCCTTCAGAGATCCCTATTTTTGGATCTCCCGATACCTTCTGAAGAGTAGTAACTTGAAGTGTAAGTATTAGGTGACCGTGACCGAATTGCTATCTCAACTCGAATGAGAAACTTGATGTATGATGATCGCTAAACGTGAATCCATGCATAATCAAAATGAAAAAGCGGCTCCGCGGTGTCTCAGTAGCGGCGGCCGCCAGCCTGGGTCAAGGTACGTACTGACGACAAACTGTATGTATGCCGCGGCACTGTACGTAAACTGAGCAGTAGTGGCAAATACACCGCGGGTAAGAAATGTCTCGGTCAAGACTCCGCCGGTGAGGAGACTTGACACCCTTCTCAGTCTGAGTCTACTCCGGCACAACTGACCGGGTTATAGCTAGCACAACAATTAAAGCAAACAAATCACACACACCGCGCGCGCGCGCACGCACGCCGGCACGCACGCACACACACACACACACACACACCGCACACACACACACACACACACACACACACGCGCGCGCGCGCGCAAAAAGGGGGGGGGGGGTCTAATCTACATTTTGGGTGCCACTCAATGTTCCGACGCCGCTGGCCTAGCGCCGCTGCACACTGACTTGCAATCCTGCAAACGTTCGTCGTTAATCTCGCTGCCGGCGAGAGTCAGTCAGTTTTCAGGGCCGCGGTGGGCAGCCATGACTTTGAAACAGTTCAGTTGTGACTTTGTCACCTGGTGCTGGTGCTCACTGAGTCACCAAAACTCGTATAATTTTGGTCGTAAACAAACAAGTTAATAAGGAATAAAACGTAGTGTACACCTATATCCGGCTTTCGCTTATGAAGTTTAGTTTCACCGGCCGGCACGGCGGCCTCAGTCAGTTCAACTGACTGAGTTCAGTCCACACTTGAAGACTGACTGAGTTCCTATACTGAGTTACACGATTCAATGCAACTTCAATGATATGGGACGTGAACTGACATAATGGAAAATCATACAAAGCGGATCCGCCATTCGGGTGGTACAAGCTGATATATATACAAACAGCCCGGGTTTCAGTTCGTACCGTCAGCTGTTTCTTGGACAGGTAGACGCATCATTGACGCTATCCCACCGCTTCTCGGCATGTCGTTCCCAGACAACGGGAAATTTCTTTTCCATCTCGAAGCACTCCGGCTAAAATGGCGCACTCCAAGCAGTCTGTGTGTTGACAGCGCAAGTTTTTGCCCGAAGCATTCCATTGCACTTTGTGAAATTCAACTGAGATCGCCGACACAGTTGAAAGGTCATAGGTTATCTCATGACCTCTTTATGTCGTGACCTAGCTAGCTATCACTTCCGGTGACGTTGCTTGACAACAAAGCTACAAAATGGCGGCCCGCGCTGAAGCTTCGCCCTGAAAATAATGAATTTGTATTACTCTTACGGTTGTGCGTGTCACCGAGAATTCTTAGTTTGTGTAGCGAATTTGAGATAACATGCCTACAGTGGATCAGGTAGGGAAACTGTTTCTTGGTTTTGAGGGAGAACTCGCCAAAGCTCATTTCGCTCAGTTGCTCTCTCTCTCTCTCCGTATAAACTTTTTTGTATGCGCTTGAATTTACTATTTTATGTGCAGGCATATATATGAGTGTGCACTCGTGGCATTTTACTCTGTGTGTGTGTGTGTGTGTGTGTGTGTGTGTGTGTGTGTGTGTCAGCCAGCCAATAGAGAGGGAGATTCAGAGAGAGATTTTTTAGCTGTCTTTTATGATAGATTCATGACATGAAAGTCCAACAATTTTAAGCGAAACCCGCCTGCTGCCATTACCTGTTCTCGGTGTTCCTTATTATCCACATATATGTGCATCGTTTACCCGTTACACATCTCAGAATCTGATGCAGATCTAGATTTGAGGCTGTATGTCTGATTTTGCAAAATGACCTCTGAGTTCAACAAAGGTGGTCAGAGTTACCCTCAGTTTTGAAAGCTGTAAGGAGGGTGGGTGGGTGTTTGGGAGTTTAACGTCCTTTTCCACCACATAAGGGTGATATCAAAGACGGGGCAACGAGAAAAAAATAATACAAATAGCACAAATATCTGGCCCCAGCCGGCGAGATTTGAACTCACGACCCGAGCATTGAAAGTCCAACGCTCTACCATTCGGCCACCCCGGCTCCCCGAAAGCTGTAAGGAACACTGGTACTTCTAGTAGAATGTTGGTACATGCGTGCCGGCGCTGAGTATGTTTTACTCTATAGAGAAACAACTTTTTTTTTCTTTTTTTTTTTTTTGGCTGCCCCAACTCTTTTGCCAGCTCCAGTGGTGTTCCTCCCACGTCATGGGTGGAATCCACGGAGGACTCGGAAGCTGGGACAATTTTTATTATGCATGATGATGGAGATGAGGATGATAGTAAGATGATGCTATGGAGGTCCATGTGGTTTGGGACTGCGGGACAGGGCCGTATTCCTCGCTTCCTGTCATAAATATCCCGGCATTAACCAGGCCCGGGAACTACGGCACCTGCGGTGCCGGCCGTGTAACCATCCACATCATAAGATGTGTCATACAAAGGGAAGCACCCCCAAAGTCGCACCCGTGAAGTGGGTGAAGCTCGGCTGTGTGGCAACAGCCTCCCCATTGGGCCCATAGCACACCCGCTCTGGGTAGGAGCCGACCTAGGTATGAAAAATCCCGCTTGCCTCGACTGGGATTCGAACCCGGGTCTCCCGGTCCATGATCCGAAGTGCTAACCACTACACTACGGGGGCCGGTGAGAAACAACTTTATAGAATGGGGCAGATTTCGCTGCGCACAGCAGCAAGTTTCAGTGATACAAAACAAGACTGTGACGTTTCTTCAGACAATACATACTTTCACGCACACAGTGACATAAGGCGTCATAGACACCTTACGTGACACTACATGTATACTGCTGCGTTCTTTTTGGCGGGAGTTGTGAGACATGTGAGTGTGTATGTGTGTGTGTGTGTGTGTGTGTGTGTGTGTGTGTGTGTGTGTGTGTGTGTGTGTGTGTGTGTGTGGATGGATGAAACCATGGCTATTGCCTAAACCATCTCATTGCGGGGCTTTTCACTTTGACATGGAATGGGCAGTCACATTTCACGATTGTTACGTCATACTTTTCTTGGTTTCTTTGATGAGTGGTATCAGAAGCAGCACTCAAGGAGTGAAAAGGTATTTGTGTGATTTGGCATTCTGCTAAATTGTGTATTGTATGCATTTGTTTCAGCTTCTTCTTATCCCTGGGCTCTCCAGCTCGTCGAAGCAGAGGGCTCAGCAAGGGAGGCTACTTCGAAAACCCAGAGCACCCCGAAAGTTACCCCCCATCGCTGTACCGGAGCAGGACTCAAAGCAGCATGGCGAGATGGGTGGTCATGGGGAAGGCAGGAACATTTTTGCTGACTGTTTTGACATGTTTGACATGAACGATGAGGAGGCATCTCATTTTTCACCGTTGCCCAGCGGCGCTCCGAGTCTTGCATCACCGCCTCCCTCTGAGTCAGTACCCGCCCGCGCTACGTACCCGTTTCGGTCACCAGTCAGCAATGTGACATCTTTTGTGTCTCGAGATGATGAGAAATACGTCCTTGACCCTATGTTCCGTGGTCGAACAAGCCTGGGGACGTACGTGGATGGGAAGAGTCTGGTCAAACCATTCAAACCCCGTGGACCCGACCCGTTGCCGCCCCGTGCCCCAAAACAGAACCCGGAGATTTTTTTGGACTACGACTGTGATGACATTCGATTTTTCAAGCCGCCGGCCTTCACCTTGGAACATTTTGTGGCAGAGGTGGCGGACCACAGCAGGATGCCGATGACCCGTGTGCGTCAGATCATGTATTCCAAACACAACGTGAAGAAGCTCACAAAGCTGCTGGCGGAGGAGCTTCATCGCAACCCTGATCCTAAGATAAACACCATTAATTTTGATCCAGAAGGTAATACTACTGTGTGTCTGCTACCAGTCTAACCATCCACTATGTACAGTGTATTTGAGTCAGACCTTCAGACAGCATCCATTGAGATCATTTCCTACAAACAGGAAACAAACCTAAAGGTGGCCATGTGCAGTCGTCCCGTGATCAGTGACCCCAAGAAATGTGATCCTGGGATCCTTGGGTCCTTTGGGTTTTAGTGGTCAGCCCTGAAAGTCCACACTAGCCTTTGGCTAGTTTCTCAGCTAGAAAAGTTACTAGCCAAACTAGCAGATGGAACAGCTCATTTTTGTTTTCCTTTTTGTCATACTGAAGCCACGAAAGTTCTTTCTCGTATTTCGGAAGACAAAAACACTGCTCAGCTGCTGTTGATGTTGCCTTCTTTGGACCAGGAGGTGTCTCTGCCTCTAATGCATCCAAAGCTGGCAGCTTGTTTGCTTTTGATTTTGTGCACTTTGAATCTACTTTGTTTCACCATACTGGCACCTGTAGTGTAAGTTTTAATATTACTCACCAGCATTTTGTCCACCTGCTACAGCCTCAAAACATTTGGCCAACGTTCTTTCAGTTACAGTGCCCCCCACGTTTGGAACTCCTTGCCATCTTCCCTGAGAAACATCCCTTCCCTATAGCAGTTTAAAGCAGAACTCAAAACACATCTTTTCAAACTAGCTTTTGATCTTTAAGTTCAAGTTAAATTTCACCGCCTCTGTTGATGTGTATAAATGTGTGCGTGTGAATGTTGTGTGTATGCGTGAGCAAAAGCGCATCGAGTGCTTTAAAAGCAGAACTCCGCGCTCTACAAGTGTAATATATTATTATTATTATTATTACCGCGAGTAAAATATTCAACACTTTCAGGGCTGGTGGTGGGGTAGGCCTGTGAAGTCTTATTTGTCACGAAAGGTTGTATTCCTCACTTGAAGCACCCCAGTGCATGTACGTTCAAACTGACATAAACTGTACTGGCATGACAATGCTTTGTGTTATTACAGCACCGCCAGGGAACAAATCTGTACTCTTATTGCCTGAAGAGGCGCATTCATATTCTTCAGCCTGTATTAAGAGGTCATTGAGCTTTTCCTTTTGTTTTGCAGAGAAAAATGTTCCTTTGTGTGAGCCGCGAATCCCTCAGCATCAGCTGCTGTTAGAAATGGCAGCCATGATCAAGATGCACGTCCGACACCACATGCAGACTGACGTTCGAACGGTCATCAAGCCAGCCCCCAAATACAGCCCGTACTACCACGGAGGGGACACGGTCTCTGTCCCGCATACAGAGATCATACTGTATGAGGACGATGCAGAAGAGCAGGAGACACAGGCTGCACTTGCCTTGCAGTGAGTGATAACAAGAACCAATAACTAGGAGCTAGTCACTTACAAAGAGCCGCTTTGCCAAGCTGGAATTCTTTGGAGTCACAGACTACGTTTACAGCGCAGCATGGGGGTGACTGACCTTAGCGTTGTTGGTGGCTCTGACCTTCTCTCCCATAGTCACACTTGACTGATAAACCCTCGATTCTTGAGATTTCCTCGACTTTGATAACCAGAAACAGGATTAACATGGGACAACTCACCACTCTCGTAGACCCTGGTGTATGTAGCATTTCATTAGGAGCTGTTAGTGTTAAGTGTACTGCGTATTTAGGGCACCATCCTGATACATTTTATATCACGACAGTAGATTTGCCACTTCCCCCCCCCCCCCCCCAAAAAAAAAAAAAAAAGATCTAAATTTGATTTCTGCAGATAAATGGCATTCATTTTTTTCATGTCATTTTTGTAGAGAAACAGAGGCACCTGGCACTGACACCGTTATCCACTCTGCCAGGTCTCGATATTTCCAGGATGCTGTGAGAGAGCGCAGCAGGTCACCTTTTGGTACGAATCTTTTATCCATCCCTTTTCTTTTTTTTTCTTTTTAAACTCAGTTCACACTGAGTGAGTTCAGCAGGAATCTATTGCCCATACCCAAGTACACCCAAGTACATTTATCCTAGTTAAATGTGCTTCATGAATACCAGGCCTGGTGTCTCATTGTCAGACAAGGTTAGGTTCTAGGCATTTGATTTGTTTATTCTATTTTATTTGTTTATTTATTGTTTGTTTTGGGTTTTTTGTTTTGTTTTGTTTTGTTTTTTGTTTTGGTTTTGTTTGGCTTTTGTTCTGTTTGTTTAATTGTTTGTTTGTTTGTTTGTTTGTTTGGGGGGTGTTGTTTTTGTGTTTGGTTTGGTTTGGTTTGGTTTGTTGTTTTGGTTTTTTGTTGTTTTTTTGTTGTTGTTTTTGTTGATGTTGTTTTGTTTTGTTTTGTTTTGTTTTGTTTTGTTTTGGGTTTTTTTTTTTTGTTGTTGTTTTTTTTTTTGGGGGGGGGGGGGAAGGTCGGGGGGGGGGGGGGCACAAGAATGCAAAATTGTAAAAGTTAAAACCCATGAGGGACCCTTATAATGGCCTGTCTTGTTTATTTGTTTTTTATTAATATAATATATTTCACTAAAACTTTTCACCCAAGTCACCCAAGTTTACTACAAGAATATTTACCGTGGGCAACAAACACAAACATGAAACCAAGAAATTGCTAGCCTTTTTGGTACTGCTTGTTCATCAAGCATCACCATGATGTTAACACCAAAATCAATTGTATTGCAGCTCCACCTGATGAGGGATCTATCTCGCCGTCAGAACTGGCCATCTTGGATTCGCTGATAGCAGGCGGTGTTGCCCTCAGCCTCAAGGTAAACACTGGAGGACTCTTATTTTCATCTCTGTCGTCGTCTGTTTTGGGGGTCTGTCTGTCCGTCACTTTTCTTGATTTTTTTTTTTAAATTAATGCAGTATATTGGGTATCTCTGAAGAGGTTCACCAAATTTCAATAAATTGAAATGACAATAGATGTTGATGGGACAGAGTGTCATGTCAAAAGTCATGTGCATGGCTGCCTTCATGTCAAGGTCATGGTCATGGCTGTCTGCATGTCAAGGTCATGGTCATGGCTGTCTTTATGTCAAGGTCATGGTCATGGCTGCCTTCATGTCAAGGTCATGGTCATGGCTTTCTTTATGTCAAGGTCATGATCATGGCTGCAGGACTTCTTGTCATTCAACAGTTTTGGGCTCATATTTGTAAATCTGTCTAGTGTCTAACTGTTGTATATCATTTGTCTGTGTTTGACAAACTTTCTTCTTTTTGTTTTTTTTTTCATTTTTTTTTTTCAGGCTCACTTTATTGATGTTTTGCCAGACATCACTCCGCTCAGCAGAACAATTGTTTACCTCAACCTGTCCTTCAACGATTTCATGGTGAGACCCTCACACCCCCACCCCACCTCCAAATAAATAACAATAAGTAAATATAGATCAATAAAAAAAAAATTAATAAATGAAACAACACATATTCACCGGAGCAAATAAACAAACAAGACAACAACAGGGCAGATGGTGAATGCAGTCTTCAGTCACTTTTTGGAATGCAGTGATGTTGACTGCTTCCATTCAGACTATTGCTGAAAAAGTAAATGTGTAATAAAATAAAAACTTTAACACACACACACACACACACACACACACACACACACACACACACACACACACACACACACACACCCTGAACA
Organism: Batillaria attramentaria; assembly: GCA_018292915.2. NCBI lineage: Eukaryota > Metazoa > Mollusca > Gastropoda > Batillariidae > Batillaria > Batillaria attramentaria. Next base: position 277,117 of record JACVVK020000281.1, on the reverse strand, counting down.
TTTACAAAGCAGAGGGGGAGGAAGCCGGAGTACCCAGAGAGAACCCCCGACGATCGGCCCCAATGAACGGTGCCACATACGAGAAGGAAAAAAAATTCTTTGCCCAGAGTGGGACTCGAACCCCTGGCCTCCTGCATTGGTGACAGGTCTCTTAACCACTGGACCACCGACCACCCCGGTTCAGTTCATTCTCATCATAAAAATGCTTTTACAATAAAAAGCTGGAAAAATGTTAAGTATACTGTATTAAAATTAGCCTAAAATATACCTCAGGAAAGCCTCAATCGACAAAGACATAAAAAGGTAATTATACTCAATAACTGACCTGCTAGCTCTTAAAACCATCTTGAGTCAGCCAGACACAGTGACATCATTGTGTTTCTTCCTGAACCTCTTGCAGTACCTGCCCATGGAAATCCTGGACCTGTGGCAGCTGGAGGTGCTGAAGCTGCGAGACAATCCACTGGTGGAGTTGCCATCGGACATCAACCGTCTCATCAACCTACGAGTGCTCGTTGTGTCCTATTGCCTGCTTACCACCCTTCCGCCTGGGTCAGTACAGTGAACTTTTCTGTGTATATATAATGCATATAAATAATAATAATAATAATAAACTTATTAATATAGGCGCTTTATCCCGTATATTTGGCTCAAAGCGCCGCGACCTGAACCGAAAACACGCACGCTCACGTGAATCACACGCATTCTCTCACACACTGGACATGGACATATTACAGTCACATCGTGCAAAGGGCCAGCTCAGCAATTTAAGTTTCAGAATTTTTAGAATTGCATTTATTTTCAAATTTTGTGGGCTGAACATTTCCAAAGCAGAGGGGGAGGAAGCCGGAGTGCCCGGAGAGAACCCCCGACAATCGGCCCAAATGAACGGCGCCACATACAAGAAAGAAAAATTCTTCGCCCCTGAGTGGGACTTGAACCTGACCTCTCGCATGGGTGACTAAGTCTTGACCACTAGACCACCGACCACCCCATATGGGGTCACGCACTTGAACAATTTTCAGGGATGTTCTTTTAAAATTGGTTTGTTTGGTGGTAGACTATGTTGGTATAGTTTGTCCCCTTGTGCCATTTTCACCTCGTGTACATGCACTATGACTGTCTAAACAACGTAGCAATTTCACCACTACCACAAGGTAACCCCCAACCCTAAACCTTTACGACTTCTAATGCTCAGATCGTAAGTTCGTATCCCGGCTTGAGCCAAATATTTGTGCTGGCTTTTTCTTCTTTGCCCTGTCTTTGAAATCACCCTTATGTACGTGGAAAAGGACGTTAAACCCCCAAACACCCCCCCCCCACCCCCCCCCCACACCAAAAAAAAAACCTTTACCTAACCCAAACCCTACATCTAACCCTAAACCGAACTAATCAGGCAAACTATACTAAATGAGCATGGCTGCGTTAGTATACCTAACTGATCCCCTGTACTGGAGGAATTAAATAATTGTAAGCTACTGACCTTTTTCCCAGCTGTAGACATTAATTTGAGCAGGCTGAAGGTCTTGGCATAAGTAACATTTTCAGTTAAAATGTGAGCTGAGAAAAAAATGTAGTCGAGTGTAAATGTGAAATGAGTAAAAGTATGCCTTCTACCGGCCCCCGTAGTGTAGTGGTTAGCACTTCGGACCATGGACCCGGGTTCGAGTCCCAGCCGAGACAAGCGGGATTTTTCCTACCTAGGTCAGCTCCTACCCAGAGCGGGTGTGCTATGGGCCCGATGGGGAGGCTGTTGCCACACAGCCGAGATTCACCCACTTCACGGGTGCGACTTTGGGGGTGCTTCCCTTAGCATGACACGTCGTATGATGTGGATGATTACACGGCTGGCACCGCAGGTGCCGTAGTTCCCGGGCCTGGTTAATGCCGGGATATTTATGACAGGAAGCGTGGAATGCGGCCCTGTCCCGCAGTCCCAAACCACATGGACCTCCATAGCATCATCTTACTATCATCCTCATCTCCATCATCATGCATAATAAAAATTGTCCCGGCTTCCGAGTCCTCCGTGGGTCCCACCCATGACCTGGGAGGAACACCACTGGAGCTGGCAAAGGGTTGGGACAGCAAAAAAAAAAAAAAAAAAAGTATACCTTCTGAAAGCTTCCATTGACGGTGACATCAGATGTAATCTCGCTCATTTTGATGTGTATGCCTATATAAGACCTTCGTGGGACACGCAGCTTAATTATCATGAATGCTGACAACCTGTGTTGCAGGCTCTTCACGCTGGAGAGTCTCTGCCATCTGAGTGTTGCATACAACAAGCTCACGTTCATCCCTGACGAAATCAAGTATTTGAAGTGAGTCTACAAAAGTGGAACACGTGCACACAAACATGTGTGCCCACAGAAACAAATTTAGACTGCGCGCGCGCACACACACACACACACACACACACACACACACACACACTCACACACACACACTCATGCCACCCACATCCTTCCACCCACCACACACACACATACACAAACACATACACACACGCACACATAACACACACATACACACACACACACACACACACAAAATGACAGAAGCATTTGGTACTGTGACCCTTTCCAAGCTTTCCGTTGCCACTCTGAAAACATGACCAACAACATTACATATTTATATGTATAAAAGAAAAAGGAAGTTGCAAGAAAAAATGATACGATTACTAGTTTGATATCTATTCCTGAAACTGTTACAGAAAACTTGAAGAGTTGGATCTGGATGGGAATCAGCTGCCTGCACTGCCAGCCGGCGTTCTGAATCTCAGGCTGACTGCTATTCGTGTCCGCAACAACTTCATGCACCCGTTGTTTTGGAAAGATCATACCAAAAAGCAGCCGCAGGTTGGTGGTTTTGCGACACCTGTGTGACAATTTGTTTGTATGCTGTAAAAGTTTGTTCTTTTTGGGGCTAGTCTACTTCTAAAAAAATTTGCCTCCAAAATAAAGTGTTTCCTCCTCTGAAACATTTAAATTAATGCCAAAACGCACCTAATTAAACATACAGATTTTTGTCTAATTTAAAAAATATATAAAAATAAAAATCCAACTGGCCCCCATAGTGTAGTGGTTAGCACTTTGGACCATGGACCGGGAGACCTGGGTTCGAATCCCAGCCGAGGCAAGTGGGTTTTTCCTACCTAGGTTGGCTCCTACCCAAAGCGGGTGTGTGATGGGCCCTATGGGGAGGCTGTTGCCACAGAGCCGAGCTTCACCCACTTCACGGGTGTGACTTCACGGGGGGGTGCTTCCCTTGGTATGATACGTCGTATGATGTGGATGATTACACGGCCGGCACCACAGGGACCGTAGTTCCCTGGCCTAGTTAATGCCGGTATATTTATGACAGGAAGCGTGGAATGCAGCCCTGTCCCGCAGTCCCAAACCACACAGACCTCCATAGCATCATCTTACCATCATCCTCATCTCCATCATCATGCCTAATAAAAATTGCCCCAGCTTCTGAGCCCTCCGTGGATTCCACCCATTACCAGGAGGAACACCACTGGAGCTGGCAAAGAGTTGTGGCAGCAAAAAACAACAACAACAACAAAAAATTAATGCATGTCAGAGCTTAACCTGGGCAACCCACTGCCCATACTGGTCACTGTGCATACCGTATAATTAGAATTAAAGTTGAAATAACAACTGGTGTGAAGCTGCCATTACCGGTGCCAGCCACAGACCTAAAAAAAGATAGACCCTCTGCGGTGCTGGAAGTGTGACGCCGCCGCGCGCCATGTTGCGAGTACCTGGAAGTGCCAGACACGCTATCAGCTGTTTACATAGCGCGCATAGCTTTGGTCCTCTTTATCTTACGTCACATTTCTGATAACGTCTTTCTAAAGAACTTTGTATTTCGAACGAGGCGTTCTGTACACAGAGCCTCGAGTTCTGGTATTCGCAAGATGGCCGTGATAGCGACACTCGCAAGCAGCGGTGGCAGCGTGCAGCGGTGGGTCTATCTTTTTTTAGGTCTGTGGTGCCAGCATTTCTTTTATATGCAGACACGCAATGAGAGCGATTGTCAAGGGTAATGGTATAGTCATAACACTTATGCTCACCATTTGCTGCTATCTGGGTGGTGACAATGAACTCCCACTTGTGTTTGCAGAGACTCCTGGACATGGCCATGTTGGAACTGCACCAGAACGGACTTCCAAAGGACACATCCAAGTTACCAGATATCGTGCAACGCATGCTGAGAGCGTAAGAGCACTGTTCTGTCATATTGACGTTGGGCTGTTTAACACTTCCACTATGACTCGCTCTTTGAGTCACGAGCAGTTTTCACATGGGGTACACAGGAAGTGAAACTAGGTTTGATTTCTCACACTAGATCAGGGGCGCCGGAAGATGTTGGGGGGAGGGGGGGCAGAATCTCGGAGGGGGGGAACGTTGCCCGAAGAAAGTGAAAAGCGGGGGGGGGGGGGGGGGGGGGGGGGGGGGGGCGATCAAATGCTGCGTAGACAAAAAACCTTTGCGAACCAGGACGTTGCCCGAAAAAAAGTGAAAAGCGGGGGGGGGGGGGGGTGGGGGGGGGGGGGGGGGGGGGCAATCAGAGGAGGGACAGCCTTCGGTCCGCAAAACAAAAACAGAAGTTCTCTGTTGGGTGGGATGAGGGAGAGAGCACTAAGAGGGGTAGGGGAAGAGGTAGGGGAAGGGGGGGGGGGGGGGGCAAGACCATGGCTTTGCCCCCCCCCCCTTTTGCCATAGTCACCTGATTTTCCGGGTGGGGGGGGGGGGGGGGGGGGGGGGGGGGGGGGCAAAAATACAATTGCCCCCCCCCCTGCTTGGGTACAGGGGGGGCAGCTGCCCCCTGCCCCCCCCCCCCCCCCCCCCCCCGGTTCCGGCGCCCCTGTAGATTCAAAACAGATAGACAGCGGTTGTGTCCTTAGTGTTTTGTTGTGGTTTAGCAGTGGAATGCAAAGTGTTAATTTTCGGACTCTGTACTGTATTTTGTATGGGCCGCAGCACTTTTAGACCTGTGCTGATGATGTCTTTGTTTGTGTGATAGATTGCACGTATTAAGTATGGTACATTTTGAGACTACAGTGGTGCTTGGATTTTTTAAATCCATCGCAAGAGGTTGGGTGGGTGGGTGTTTGGGAGTTTAACATCCTTTTTCCACCACATAAGGGTGATATCAAAGACGGTGCAATGAGAAAAAGGCCAGCACAAATATTTGGCCCCAGCCTGGGTTCTTCCTTTAGGCAGACTTTCAGTATGAGTACATTATACAAATCTGCTTTGGAAATGCTCATATGCAGCCCACAGAATTAAAAAAAATTGCAATTCTAAAGTTCTGAAACTTAAATTGCCAAGCTGGCCCTTCTCACCACGTGATTGTAATGTGTTCATGTCCACGTGTTTGAGAGCATGCGTGTGATTCACGTGAGCGTGTGTGTTGAGTTTAGCTCGCGGCGCTTTGAGCCAAATATTTGGGATAAAGCACCTATATTAATGAGCTTATTATTATTATGTGTTCGCAGGCAAGAGGTTTGTGACTGCTGCAAAGGGCCGCGTTATGGAGAGGGACTGCGGATGATCCGGCCTGTGCCTCGACTGTTTGGAGTCAAGCACCTTCCGATCATGTTCCAGTCATGCTCACCACACTGTCACCAGCTCTTCCGCACCATGGGCGGTAACCAGCTGTCGGAGGTGCTGTATGGTGCTGCCGAATCAGGCTGACCTGCTCTGCGGAAAGTATTCATGCATGTTAAACACAGTAGTGTAGTGAAGAAATAGTGTCGATTGATGGGACGTTCGGGCGCCATCGCTAAGACAGGACCGTGCATGCTGAAGACAATCATGAGAAGGTAGACATTGCTGCGATGGCAAGCCTGGTCATCCATTAGAGGGACTCGCATGTTGATGATTACAAATGATGAGTGACAGTGACATTGATTTCAAGGCCTAATGCCGCCAAGGACTTGCATGCTGACGATAACCAGAGGAAGACAGACATTGCTGCAGTGGCCTAGCCTAGGGGACGTGCATGTTGACGATGATTATTGATGATTTCAAAGACTGTGGTGCGGATGTAATGGCCTAGCTAATGCCAGCGGTATTAGGAAAGGACTTGTATGAGAAGATAGGCATTGCTATGATGGTCTGACCTCATCATTTTAGGGGATGTGCATGTTAATGGTGACTTTAGAGATAGTGACATTGAGGTTATGGCCGAATGCTGCTGCTATTAGGAAAGGATTTGCATGCTGGAGTCACATTGAATGACGAAATAGCGACAGCTGATTTCATGACCTGGTTTGGTCACCAGGAAAAACCTTTTCAGTGATGGCACAATCATGACAAGTGATTTGATGCCATAGCGATGCGATAAGAATGACTTGTGTGATGAGGATAATGATGACATCATCAACCCCCCCCCCCAAAAAAAAAATCAGATCATGACATTGCTGGATACTGTCACTGGAAACTGAAGACAGGACTTTCACAATGCTGATGAAAGTGACAGGGCCCTGGGGTGGCAACTTCATAAAACACGTGATAGACCTTGCTTCGGCTGCTGATTGTCCCCCGCCCCACCCCCCACACCCCCTTTAAGTTCTGTCCTAACCCCTCCCACAACTATACCACCTGACGCCAACGCCTACCCCCTTTAGTGAAATAGAAAATCGAATGTTAAGTGGAGCCAGTCAAGAAACCTGAGACTACTCTTTTCTTTTTCTTCTTTTGATTTTTCATTTTGTTTATTTATTTGTGTATCTGTTTGTTTGGTTTTTTTTCAGGTGGGGAGGGGGGGTGGGGTGGAAGTGTGGGTGGATGGGGGTGGGGGTAGGGGGTCATGTTTGGTTGGGAGTGGGAGGGTCATCATGGACGTGCGTAAAACTGTGCCAGAAAGCCTGACTTTACTGCATGACGATTCCAGAATACTCACTTTATTATTAGAGATGGACCAATTTCATTCTGTGACTGTTACGTACATTACTTAAAGTGTGTGCACTTTGAATCGGCTACCACCGTTCACAAACAACTCCTTTTTAATGCTGCACACATTGTGGTTTTTGCTTGAAAACTGGTCAGTGTATTGCCTGGTATACAAACAGTTCTTCGGAGCATTGTGTGTGCTGTGATTCTGCCTGTACATGTACATGTCTACCGTCATAAGGTAAAAAAGGGCCTATTCACCACAAATGTGATAGGGACTTATGCCATTTTTCCAGATGAAGATAAATGTCATATGCAACTTTTGTGACATATTGCACACAAGTAAGTATGTGTGTGAATGTGCTTCCTGTGAGATAGCTTTTTGTTGCTAGCTGGACAGTGACTTGATTATACAGGGACTATTTGTTGTTGTTGTTGTTGTTGTTGGGGTTTTTTTTAACAATTGGCAGACTTCTGAATGTCTGAGCAGTCAGGCACTCTGTGCATATTGTTTCTTATGATATAATTTATATACTGGTGATTGTCCTCTTTATGAAAGTGCCAATAAAACAAGTGCCGTACTGCTGAAATGTGTGTGTGTGTGTGTGTGTGTGTGTGTGTGTGTGTGTGTGTGTGTGTGCGCGTGCGCGCGTGTGTGTGTGTGTGGTGGTTTGGGATAACTGCAATCATAACTGACACATGTAACAATAAGAAGAAGACAAAAACAAAATCACTGAACTTGTTTGTGTAACTCGTTCATTGCAGTCAAGGCTCATAAATCCAATTTGGCCAGCCTGTCTGTTTAGATGGAATAGTGTTCAGTCATACTGTATTGTTCAGTTTGGCATGACCTGCCCGTGGCGTAAGGGCCGTCTTCAACAGCGTTTGTGGGGTTACCGGTTCTTGTCCGCACCTATAGACTAGAGTAAAGGCCCTTGACCGCGAGGGGAGCCGGGGTGGCCGAATGGTAGAGCGTTGCACTTCAAATGCTCGGGTCGAGAGTTCGTATCCCGGCTGGGGCCAAATATTTGTGCTCGCTTTTTCATCGTTGCCCCGTCTTTGATACTGATCACCCGTATGTGGTGGAAAAGGACGTTAAACCCCCAACCACCCACCCACCCCTTGCCCGCGAACATCATACCCTATGTGGAAGACGGACAAAAGCAAGCCATGAGTTTAACTCCTTAGACACGGATGAAAAGATCAGAATTTATTTTTAAATCTTCTCGGTCTTAATCTAAATGTTAGACTCATTCAAGACGGGCCCGAGTTTTCCTCAGCCCTCCCCTGTAGACGGGGCAATTTGTGAGGTTCAGAAGAAGGGAAAAAATCATTAATTAAAAAAAACAAAAAAAACACTGAAAACAAGATGCAGACTTGAAATTTTCAGGGTACTTTACTTCCATACTTATCTAGCTATTTCTGAAATTTTACCTTTCAAACTTGAAATCTTTGTTGTTAGTCATGTTGTACCAAAAAATAATAATAATAATAATCACGATCCGCATATGCGGCTGTTTGTCTGAAACCGATGTGCGCAGATGGGCCGCATATATATGCGGCCGTTCGTCCGGAGAGAGTTAATACATGTAGCTTCTTTCTCTGGCTCTGTTGTTAGCCCATGGCGATGGCTCGCCGGACGGGTGTAGCAAGTCGATCAGACGGCTTAGTGTTGATGACGGGACTGAGGTATGTGAGCCGTCCCATCTGGGCCGGGTACGGTGCCGGAGGACCATAGGCATACACGTTACGGGAAGCGAGTAGACATTCTCTGTCAGACGGATTGTCCGCGCACAGCAGGTGAAGTATGGCTCTGACGAGGGAGGGACAAATATAATGAATCGAAAGTTTGTTTCAGTTTGAAGATTGTGAAGATGATAATCAATTCAAAGATATGGGGACCCTAAAGATCTGCCCGACCAGGTCATCTAAAAACAACACACCACCTGAGCGGGCCGGGGGCCAGTTCTCCCCAGCCCCACCCCCCACCCCCACCCCACGCTCTTCGCCGCCTATGGGCTGTGTCTGTAGCCTGGTCTTGCACGAGTATTTTTTTTTTTTTTTTTTTAACATGAAAAAGCATGGGGAATGACCCGGGGAAAGAGAACAGCAAATGCGGCATGTGTCAGTCTCTCCCTGCCCCCCCCCCCTCTTTCTCTCTCTCTGTCTCTCCTCATCGTCGCGCGCGCACACACACACACACACACACACACACACACACACACACACACACACACACACACACACACACACACACCGTCAGTCACACACACACACACACACACACACACACACACACACACACACTGACCCACACACACTGCACACACCGTCAGTCACACACACACACACCGTCAGTCACACACACACACACACACACACACACACACACACACACACACACACACACACACACACCACTCACCGTCAGTCACACACACACACACACACACACACACACACACACACACACACACACACACACACACACACACACACACTCTGGATGTTCCTGTTTCATAACTGCTCACTGAGGGTCGTCTTCACAGATGAATTCGAAGCCACGTGATGTGACGTCAGCTTGAAGCAGCTCCAATGAGCCATTTGTACATGTTTCGCTGTAAAACGGCCCAAAATCTGAGCATTACAATTCATCCACAGCTGTATATATTTTTTTTAAAACTTTGTAATATTGATGAGAATCAAGACTGATTGATGAAGTTTATGAAGTTCTCAAGTTTCCGGCGAAGGCCGCTTGTGTGTGTGTGTGTGTGTGTGTGTGTGTGTGTGTGTGTGTGTGTGTGTGTGTGTGTGTGTGTGTGTGTGTGTGTGTGTGTGAGAGAGAGAGAGAGAGAGAGAGAGAGAGAGAGAGAGAGAGAGAATAGACAGAGCGACAGAGACAGAGAGACGGAGAGAGACAGCGTATGGATTGAAGTTGACATGACTTTATTTAAAAACGGTGGAAGTTTTGGTCTCCATTTTGAAAACAAACGAATAAAAATAAGAGAGAGAGAGAGAGAGAAGAGAGAGAGAGAGACAGAGAGAGAGAGACAGAGAGAGAGAGAGATCACTCACTAGGCAGGACTATCCAGTGGAGTAGTCAACAACACGATGATCTTTGAAACGTCCGCTTGATTCAATGACGGAAGCTCGTACTGGCCGAAGAAGCTGACAAACAAATAAATACATATATAAATAAATAAATGAATAAATAAACAAATAATTTGTACTGACATTGAGCTACACAAGCACTCTGAGCAACATTCTCGGCAAACAGTAAGCTGAAAGTGAATTCAACCGCAAGCCTACATTAAGCCCCTGCCCACGAACAGTGAAAGGGGGTTATTGACAAAAGCGCTTTTACGTCTGTTGCCTCCCTGAAGGCAACGAAGCTCAGCTTAAGGGATGAGGAGTCGCTTCCTTTCTCCCACATATGTAACTGGCCCACCGGCCTGGGAATGGAAAATGGCTGGGCAGGGGCTTTTTTTCCCACCGCCTCGGCGTGGCCTTGTTTTATCTGTGTCTTTATTTAAACGCTCATATTCCAAGATTACAAGGCCTCAGAGAACCCAACTAATATTTGGAACAGGTTCGCTTGCGAGTGCGTCTGTACTTTCCACATAGTCTTTCTTAATCACCCGTAAAGCTCTGAATGCAGTACTGCCGTGTAATGGCAAAACACAGTAAGTCCATTGACGTCATTTGAGGAAGAAGACTATTGCGTCGATGTCTTTCATCTCGAATTCACCCCTTTTCCCCTAAAATGAAGCCAGGGACTTGATGTGTTTTGCCATTATGCACGGCAGAGTACACTGCAGGATGTGCGAGCGAACATGCAAATTGTTCTGCTCGGCAGTTGCCCGCACCACTAGCTGGCTGACTCCTCGATGTTCGCGTCGCGTGAAGCCCTCTGCTGGCTCGGCAGTAGCAGCCTGTGAAAACGCCTATGTCAGTTAGTGGGACAATGTCAGACAAAACTGTTGTAAACAGACGAATGTCCGTCGGATAAACGTGCACGAAGTCATCAGATGTCTTACCTGTCTCTCCGGTAGGCTGGTTTGTCCCTCTGGGATCCGTCCAGCATGACATACACGTCACCTGAGGCTGACGATGCAAACTGACGACAAATGAGGTGTAAATGCATGATTGCGTCAATGCTACAATGCTACTACCTAGTCTATTCAATAAATCTTTATTGTCCCAAAAGGGCAATTTGTTTTGCGGCTGTAAAATATATTACCTATAATAAAAATAAAAATAAAATTAAAACAATATAGGATATTAAACTGGATTAAATTAATTAAACGGTAAGTAAAAACAACAGCATTTTTCGTTATATACATATACATGTATCACAAATCCTCACTCAGTCCCTCCCTCCCCCACACCCCTGCTCCTCTCTTCAAAAGGCACAGCCACCACACCCTCACGCACGCACCCAAGCACACATTTAGTATGCACTAAACATCCGCAAACTAACCACACACACAATAACCCAAACCTTTGAGATAACTGAGGCCCAGGGCCCGCATTTAAAAGTCGGGGTTAGGGAGTTTAGCCGCGGGTTAGGGTCTAACCTCGAACAAAACTAGCTCTAGGGTTAAATTTCCTGGGGGGTTTTGTTGTTGTTGTTTTAAATCAGGAAGCGGGTCCATTCCGGCAAGGTGCCTAAACCGTTATAGAAGGATTTTTGTCTTTCTTTCTTCGATTCCTTTTTTTTAAATTTAATTTTGTTTTGGGGGGTTTCTTTTGTCCTAGTCTGGGTTAGGCCCGTAGCCGTGGGTTAAATTAACCTCGAGTTTTACATACGGGCCCAGAACTTAAAAATACCGTCTTGGAAGCCGAGGCCCAGAAAGACTCGCTGGTTTCCAGCGGGCAGTCAGTCCAAGACGGGCATCTAGTGTAGTTCATTCCTGGCTCGATGCCCTGTCCACACCATATAAGCCCGTCCACCAAGTAGCCAATCAGCGTGTCCTCCAGCGTGACGTAACGCTGCCCATCTGCTGCATATTCATGAGCCAGGTCTTTCACCCCAGACCAGAACATGGCCTGAAAGAGTAGCGTAAAACATGAAAAGCTACACTGAAGGAAACTGATAAAGAACTGGTTAATACTTAGTTCGTGGAAAAGTAATGATAAACTTTAGCTTTAAAAATATAAGAGGAGTAAGCAAACTGAACATCAGATGGGAGATTATTCCGTAACTTTGCCCCTGAGTGAGAGAGACTTGATTTGAACCAGTCTATTCTGGGGCGAGAGAGAGAGAGAGAGAGAGTCTCTTTACCTTATCTCTGGGAATTTTTTGCTGCGCCGCTTGCATGAAGGCGTCATAGTGATTCATGCTGACGGCACACGGCGGCATGAAGGAAAAGGCGGAAAAGAACTTGTTCCACAGCGAGGTACAGTCTTCAGACACCCTGACGTCACGCAATGACGCGTTAACTGATTCTGTTAGCACTACTGCAGTTATGACCTTCAAAAAGAACTGGAAAGTTCTTTCTCTGAACAGCTATTCTGGCTGTTGTGTGTTGGGCAATGACCTTTTAGTTCCTTCCAGTTTCAAGCAAGAAAGCTATTCAGTATGCAGACACACTGTTGGTGCTGTTCAGGAATGACGTCCCCCCCCCCCCCCCAACAGCATCTTCAGTTTCCTGAAAGAGTCTAACCTCTTTTATAAAATATAGTATAATACAATCCTTGATACTGTTTTTAGTCTGGAAGAAATTAATCTTGTACATGAATCTCATTTAAGCTACACAAATTTCTCATACATATATATTTACATCATGTTTTAAATACACTGGCCTTTCAGTTATGTTTTAAAGACCTGGCAGGATGGGACTGTGTTAGCCGCGGAATAGTCTTTGTTGCTTGCGCATGCGCGGCGTTAAGTCCTAACTAACTAACTTCCAAGAAAGCAGTAGGTCCCATGAATAGAAAGTATACATCTAGAATGAAGAGAATCCGATCTGCTAATCAGGGGCGTAGGAACCACGGGGGCCCGTTCGATTTTTGGAAGGGGGGCCCGAATATCTTTGGGCCCCCCTTGCTTTTGATAAGAGGAGACGCGGCCCACCAGTGGTGGGGCCCCCCTGCTCTGCTGTCGCAGGACACAATCCTTGGCAGTCAACACACACACACACACACACACACACACACACACACACACACACACACACACACACACACACACACACACACCTCCCCCCCCCCACCCCTTCTGCACCCCGGCCGTATGGCTCACCCGACTTAGTGGGCCCCCCTTCCTCTTAGCATCTTCCTACGCGCCTGTGCTTAATCATCCTGCGGATTCTTTGGCTTTTCCGAGGTGCAGACAACATCAATATGCGGCATGCGCCTATGGACGACTCCACTCCTGTCAACCAAAAGGGTCGAGCCCCCAGAATTCAGCCAATCGCGTCCCGCGGCATAATGAGCACAACACATGGCATATGGTCTGGCAAACTTTTTGTGAGACACTACAACGCGGGAAGCACGTGTAATTTGATATGACTGAAACATGGAAAGAAAGCAGTGAGTTCATTGACGTCATTAAAAATTTTGAGTGAAAAGACCATTACGTCAATCTCTATCATCTTGAAATCACCCCTTTTCCCACGGATGTACCGAGTGGAGTCATCTATTAACCACCAGTCAAACAAACAACGAGTAAAGCGAGACAACAACAAAACCCAAGCAAACAACCAACAACCAACTAAACAAACAAACAAACAAACAAACAAACAACGACAAGCACCCAACATCATGGTGTCGATTGTGTCACTTGTTCCACAGCGAGGTACAGTCTCCAGACACCCTGACGTCACGCAATGACGCGTTAGCAGTTCAGTATGGTCTTCAAAAAGAATTGGAAGGTACGTCCTTTCTCTGAACAGCTATTTTGGCTGTTGTGTTTTGGGGAATGACCTTTTAGTTCTTTCCAGTTTTCAAGACCACCTACCTGTACATTGATGCTATACGTACCCAGGCATGAGGGTCTTGTATTTGATCTGCCTGTAGTCATAACAACGGCCAGTAAAGATTTCCTGGATGTGTACAGTTGTACCAGGATTGTCGTCACCTGTGCTTGTCCCCAGCAACAGAAGCAGCAGCCATGACAACACCAGGAATGAGGACAGGGACTTACCATTGGGGCGCAGGGGAAACATGCTGTGAACAACATATTATCTAATCATCATCATCATCATCATCATCAGCGCATTAATATAGGTGTTTTATACCAAATATTTGGCTCAAAGCGCCGCGAGACGCACGCTCACGCGACTCACATGCATTCTCTCACACGCTGGACATGAAAACATTACAATCACGTGGTGCGAAGGGCCAGCTCAGCAATTTATGTTTCGGGATTTTAAAATTGCATTATTATTACTGCAGCAAGCACGAGTATAATCAAAGTACAACGCTCCCACTAAGCAAAATTTAAATCCTTGAATCGATAATGACTTCTTTTTTTTTTAAAGGCCACTGCCACTGGTGCACAACTCCAAACTTGCTTGGCAGGAATTGAGTTAAACATAATTACCGTACCTTGTCATCGTACATTAGACAGACGCAAAATTCTTAATATTAAAAGTAATAGCAATACTGATGTAAGTGTGATATTTCTCCACATCCCACATGTGCAGAAAAGAAACTGACAAATCTTTTGAATCTCTGAATTTTCCGTCTCCCCTGCAGTGTGGCAGTGAACAACAAAAGAAAGTGTATCACCTAAAAGGAGAGCTGACAATCGAAATGAACAAATCATCTAACACTAGTATACTTAGTCCTGCACACCTCGTACCTTGCTGTATGTGTAGGACCGGGCTTGTTAAAGTTCTCCCCAGCAATGAAAAAAATGCTGACTGCTACACTGCTGCGAAAGCTTGTAGTTTTAGATGTGAACCGGCTCTACAACAAACATTCTGACGGATGGCCTAGCTTCTCAGATAACATGCATTGTCGATTTATTTGCCTGGCGTTTACGTGACCATCACTACCTGAGGATTTCACTGGAATTTTTTTATGTTATTCCTGAGACAGTGTGTGTGTGTGTGTGTGTGTGTGTGTGTGTGTGTGTGTGTGTGTGTGTGTGTGTGTGTGTGTGTGTGTGTGTGTGTGTGTGTGTGTGTGTGTGTGTGTACAGGTTGACTGATATGCCCAAACTGAGTACAGGCCGAGTTGGGCGTGTTGTAGCATCACTGGGACGGGAGAGATTTCTGCGTAGGCAAGCAATGACAGCTAAGCAAATACTTGCGTCGCATTCGCGCTTAAGTCGATCACCCATCCTGAAACTGACTCAGTCAGTGAGTCGTTTTAATCTTTGGGATCTCCGTGATTCAGAAATCGGTCGCAGCCGGGGGACCCAGGATGCCCCCCCCCCCCCCCCCCCCCCCCCCTCAGTCTCTCTGTCACACACACACACCGCACACACACTCACACGCGCACACCACACACACACACACCACACACACACACACACACACACACACACACACACACACACACACACAGTGACGTGCGCTGGGCTCTTGCGCTTTACGTCATCAAAAGAAATTGCCCACATCAAGCTGGGATAATAAAGACTATATGAATTTGCACATACCACCAGAAAGTCGTTCAGACCGTCCCAATAGGGCTAACCCTAACAGTTTACTTGTTTACCAAAACAGACACGTCTGGCGCAGTGGCCGGCACTCACTTAACCCACCGGACCGACAGCTAAAGGCCCTTTTCCATGACCGACGTACGTTGACAGACATCGGCCAACTTCGCGTCCCAGCTGAAAATCGTCCATGGAAAAGGAGTTGGCAGACATCGGCCGACGCGTCGGTGACCTTGTCGGCGGAAATCCAAGCGATCTGATTGGCCGCTAGCGGAATGCGACCTTGATCCGGAAACCGGAAACTAGCTAGATAGATATCATTACTCTGTGTGTGTGTGTGTGTGTGTGTGTGTGTGTGTGTGTGCGCGCGGGGGGGGGGGGGGGTTGGGTCGGAAGGAGAATCCATAGGAACATGTGAGGGGGCTTCAGTTAAGCCTCCATAAATTTCACTTCAGTGGCAGGCACCACCGGAAAGTGGATAAAGCCGATATTTAGAAAGGGAAGTGGAAACCAAAGACACACTGACAAACTAACTCCGACTGACCAAACAACAAAACAACCACCACCACCTCCAACACTACAAAACAACAACAACAACAACAACATCAAAATTGTGTCTTCGTCCCTGGTTTCGAATTGTCCAATCACTAAGTACGTAGCCAGCCCGATTTGACTGAGGTCCGGCGACTGAACCACTTTACCCCACAAACATTAATGTTACCATGCAAGCTGAAAGATGACACTGGCAGCTGCGTAGCATTATACATGGACACTGAGTAAACGTCAGTTGAGCGTGTCGCGTTGCAGCATCACGGGAAAGATTTCGACGTAGGCAAGCGACGACAGCTAAACAAATACTTTCGTCGCACGCGCGCATAAAATGAGTCATAACAAAATGATTCATGATCCAAAACGAGGAAAAGCGCAAACTGACAATTTAGTGACGATCAACGTGGCAAACCCACGAGCGGGCATCTGCAAAGCAGGCATGTTATGCTAGGGGTGTGCGAAGACATGCCCCCCCCCCCCCCCAAAAAAAAAAAACAACACACACACACACACAAACCCAAAACAACAACAAGCAAACAAACAAACAAAAAACCCAAAACAACAACAAACAAAACGAAACAAACAACAACAACAACAAACAAACAAACAAACAAAAACAAAACTGACTAAAATCTGTATAATCTGGAAATTTTTGGCATGAATTGAAATGCTTTACAGGAGGAAGCACTGACTTTTTTCGAGGCTTTTTTTTTTTTTTTTGGGGGGGGGGGGGAATCAGACTAAAATCTGTGCGATTTGGTGTGTTTTGGAATGATTTTAAATACTTCAGTCAGAGGCGGGAGGAAACAGGTTTAGGGGGAGGAACAGTTTTAGCCAAAAGTGGAAATCCGCCAAAAGATGCAAGATTCTAAGCCCTGCACTTGGACTCATCCTGACTGAAACTGACTCGTCAGTACTAGTAATCCGGCTTTACGCTCTCCGGGATGCATAAAGCCCCTTTTCCATGACCGACGTACGTCACCCGACAATCGGCCAGCTTCGCGTCCCCGGCAGCTGAAAATCGTCCATGGAAAAGGAGTTGGCAGAAATCGGCCGACGCGTCGGTGAGAGTAGAGCGGCGCTCTACTCTGGGCGAGTCGGTGACCTTGTCGGCGGAAATCCAAGCGATCTGACTGGCCGCTAGCGGAATGCGGCCTTGATCCGGAAACCGGAAACTTTGAAGATGGCGGCTAGCAGTGTTCAGCCTCAACTTTCGGCGGCTAAAGTCGGCATCGAAATAATCGATTTGATTCACGATCGGCCATACTTATGGGAGCGAGTCGGCGAGCGCACGTTTCCATGGCAGATTTTAGTTGCCCGACAATCGGCCGATGTCTGTCGACGTACAGTACGTCGGTCTATGGGCTTAAATGAACTAGTCCGGGTCGCCGGCGACCAACGGTTGCCCCCCCCCCTCCCCCATTCTCCCTCCGTCTGTGCGTGTGTGTCACACACACACACACACACACACGCCCGGCACACACACACACCGACACTGACACACACACACACACGCCCGGCACACACACACACACACACCATGCACACACCGACACTGACACACTGACACACGTGTGTGCTTACAGCCGGGTTCAGTGGAATACCGGGGGTACCATGCTGTGCTAAAACTGATTAAAGCAAATGCCGTCACAGTAACCCCAAGCCGACTGACACAAACGTCATCTTATATAATATTATGGCCGGTTACACCAGTGAAGCAAACCGCCCGGGCATAACCAAACCATTTGTGGATGTTAGTGTTTTCAGTATCTACTGAAATCCGCCGGCAGTGCATTGAGCCGGCTCTTGCATGTTACATCATCAAAACAAATTTCCCAAAGTGGAATAATATACAGGATAATTATATGAATTTGGATTGACTGAAAACGTCGGTGCCGTCGAGCCGCAGCCGTGGCCGACAGTCCGGTCGGCTCCGTCAGCGCATGGACCCCCGGGTAAATTTATAGACTCCTCATGTACGTGCGTGGTCAGCGCCGCTGGGCTTTGTCCGCTACCCGGCAGACGCGGGCCGCGGCCAGCTGTCAGTGCGCCAGTGGTCCGACAGCACTTATCTCGTAACTCGTGGCCAGCATTGTTGTGTCACTGTACCACGCCATACGCAATGTCATGCAAGAACTCTCTAAGTGGGTGAGGTGTCACAATGAACTGGCGTGCAATCGGCTGACTGCTGTCATTGTCGTGTCAGCTCCTGCTGAGAGCGAGTTCCCGGCTCAGTCGGGTAGTGCTTTACTCTACCCTGCTCGTTTGGCATTTAGTTGAAGTCATCAGCCGGACAAGAGCGGAAATACGTCACAACGCCGTGGCTTACGTTACCCTGCTCTCCGACCTACCCGCATGACGTTGACGTTTGATCCTATCTAACTTGATGGGCACTCTGGCACTGAGGCGTTAAGTAAAGTAGTGATAATAAACTTCAGTGATCAGTCAGTGATAATACATGTACATAGTGCGTCTAAAGCGCAGGCTCTCCCGGCACAGGACTGAACCCAGTCACTGACTGCGCCGGCTCCGTCACACACACACACACACACACACACACACACACACACACACACACACACACACTGTGACGGCACACACACACACACACACACACACACACACTGTGACGGCACACACACACACACACACACACACACACACACACTGTGACGGCACACACACACACACACAACACACACACACACACACACACACACAGACGGCACACACACTTTCACATACATCTCTGGGCCACTGCAAATCAGTCGTCACTGACTGAGTCACTCAGTACAGCCGACTGACGGACTCAGTGAATTACTAGTATACCTGCAGAACAGAACAATTGGTGTGTTCAAAGCCAAAGGCCTCAATGCGGCCGGAAAAGTTAAGTCTTTAAGTTACTTCCTGCCCATTTGAAGCTCACACCAAGTTTCCGTACTGTCACGTCCCGGTGTCGTAGAATATTTCGGAACCAGGATAAATCGGAACCGATTCCCAAAAATCCTAAGATATTTCGGAACCATTCCCATTTATCCCGCACCTGGCACACAAAATTCATGTGGACTAATGACCTTCTAGACGGTTCCGAAATATATCCTGGTGGTTTTCAAACTGATATCCTGTCACTAGAGTCAGGATAAATCGGAATGGTTCCGAAAAATCCTGCCACCAGGGCCAGGATAAATCGGAATAGTTCCCATATTCGTCCCGGTTCCGAAATATCCTGTGACACCGGCCTGTGCCCGAGTACTTGGTGTGCGTGCGCATACTTTTGATGGTAACGTCTGGTGCTCTTCGTCTAGTCGAGAGTTTTGTGCGAGAACTCGCCATCGGTCAAGGCAAGGCGAAACAGGCCGGAAGGGAGGCCACTCGCGTCCACGCGCTCGGGTTGTCTTATGTTTTGAAAACATGGCCACATGGAAAGCTGTAGGCGGATTGACGGTTGTTTTTGCCCTGTGTGTCCACTCAGTTTCAGGCTTCTATTTCAGCACGAGCAGAGAAAACGTGTTCTGCCGAAATAAAACGGTTAATTGCGAGGTAAGTCAAAATTTGGTAGACTGCGGGAGTAGATCTTCACTGAGTCAGTGGCCGCGAGCCTCCAGTCTTCGATCAAGGTTGTGCTGTCTGTGACTATTCCCCCTCGTACATCCTGTCAGTGCAGTATCTCAGAACCAAAAAAAAAAAAAAAAAAGGAAGAGTGGAAGGGGTGATGGGGGAGGATCATGCAATTCCCTTCACGTACAGTGTAACGCAGGAGCAGACATGGCTTTGTTGTCGGGTTGTCTTGCTGTAGTGTTGCCTCGCCTTCGTACAGTGGCTACTGGGCCGCGTTTCTTAAGGCGAGCGCTTCGAAACGTTCCGGGGCGCTTTCCTATGAAACCGTCTATAGGCACCTTGCCCGCGGCGGGCGGAAAAAGCGCCCGCGCGCGAAGTCTGAAGCTAGTTTGCCGCGAGCATAAGGTCACGTGGTCAGTTTCTATGTAAACAAAGATGGCGGCGCCCACCGAAGGCTTCGTTGAAGTGGAACTAAGAAATGGCTTAAAATGAATTTGCGGGTGGATGGAGACCTTCTGTCCCAACTTGTAATTGTGCAGAATAGTATATGAAAATAATTTGAGCTAATTGCACCGGGCCGTGGTCGCCAGTCATTCAGGGATATGTCGTGCGTGTTTGTGGGGAAGGAGTGGTCAAAGTGAGTACGTAATGGTGCCTTACGTCTCCGTTTTGCATCGAGCAGAACATGCATACTAGCGGTATATCATGCTCAAAGCCAGTAATTATTGCTCCTCCTCAAAAACGTCATCTTCTGCGCTCAAAAGATGACTGATAGCTGCGAGCACTAGAGTTTTCTTCTTCCTTTTCAGCCTTGCCAACATCCGTGTTCGTGATTCCGCCGCCATTTTGAAAGCGCCTTGGTCAGTAACCAGTCGGGCAAGTTTATCGATTAGGCCCCCCCCAAAAAAAATGTTTCTGGTAATATGGCTAAAAAAAAAAAAAAAGGTAAGTAGGTAGGGTTGGTTTGGGTTTTTTTTTCCTTTTTTTTACCTTTTACCTTTTTTTTGTTCTAGTCTTGGGTCCGCGATGGCACACGACTTCCCTGGCGACAGGCGCATGAAAACCGAAACTGGTTGTGCTTTTTGTTTTTCTTTTTTTTTCCAGCAGCCAAAAAAATTTTTTAGGGTCAGGGGGGAAAATAGGGTTGGTCGGGTTACCAGAAACAACAATTTTTTTTTTTTGCCTTAGTCGAGGCAGTGCAGGATAGCCTAAATGGCTATGTGAATGCCCCCCCCCCCCCCCCCAAAAAAAAAGGCATTTAATGATCAACGCTGATGCTTTGTAGCTTGGTTTTCGTTTGCCTTGTTGTGGCATAAAATTTGAGAAGTTCTTCATCACAGTACCACTTAACAATTACAATGTCTGGCTATGCCTGGGCATGTTTCATTGTCTGGGGAAGCCTGGGCCTGTGTGCAGTTATGCCTAGACTAATTTACTGCTCCCTTATAAATACAGTTGTAGGCCACAGGCAAGTGATTTAGAACAAATGCTGTTTGCAGCCCCAAACACTAGCCCTGACTTCAAATCATAGGCCCAAAATCTCCACCAGTTTTAGCATTGTAACCCCAAACAGTCCCAGCCAACCAATCACAGGGCTGAGATTTAGCAAGCCCGACTAAGGAGCCAGTCGGGCTCCCAATCAGGGAAGTTGAGGGAGCCTGACAATTTTTCAAGGAGCCGGACTCTTTGATGGGAAATTTTGCTGTAGCTGCGCTATTTTTAGACCAGTCTGCGCGATGGTGAAATGAGAGCTCTGGAAGCTGAGGCAGTCAGCGGGTTCAGTGACGGCATACGTGTGTATTGCCGCGTATTACCAGTCCAGTGCAGGTGTGTCAGTAAGCGGAATCTACCGATCGGGCCGGGAAATATCAAGGCGCCAGCCCGGCGATTGAAACTGTGATCCGAGGGAGCCCGACGTGATTTTTAGGCGCCTCGGACGCCCGCTAAAGCTCAGCCCTTGCCTGCCCCGCTCTTCCCCAACCCAAGTACGCAGACGGAACACACCACACAGAAACAGGTACACGTGTCATGATTAAAAAAACAAAAACAAACCAAACAACCCATGGGATCATTTATAGCACAGTTTAATTCCAAAAATCAGTCCGTGTGATTACTAAAAAGGTCACCTTACCATGATACCCATGGGAAAGCTTGAATTTCTTACATGTATACACACCGGAACTGAAATGACAAGTTAGAGATCGGTTCACACAATTGGATAATTTCGTTCAGACAACCAAGATGACCCTGCACAGCTGAAAAGCGAGGAAGCAAATTTCTACATCCCTGAAATGGCAACATCGGATTATGGTGAATTTCAAACCATTTGTGACCCTCCACCACGAAATGAGTCGTAACATGAACAAGTAGCACAAGAGGACCCACTTCGTGGTGGAGGGTCACATTTCTCACAATCACTGTCTCAGTTTTATGTATTGATTCCCTAGCATTCATTACCTCCATAAACAGAAAATTTACATGTTTGCTGCCAATCTTCAGCAGGTTTCCAACACACACACACACACACACACACACTCTCTCACACACACTTTTGACTACACATACACATTATCAAGCTGTACTAAAAATAGCTGAAAATGTACGCAAATACCCATACAAAACAAAATATTTCTCAAGAGAAAAAAAATGTTTTAAAAATCCAAGACTGAAATTTAACGTGAGCAAACATCGTCCATTAGACTTGTAATGTCTCCTTTTTTCTTCTGAGAAACAAAATTGCGGGTCTTCTCTGCTCATTCCCTATACAGCCTAACACCTCATGACCTAGAAAGTAGAATCCATGCAGACTGCAGCATGTGGTATTTCAACTATGCACATTTTCCAAGGGATTTTCTCAGCACAAAATGAATACACATGTTTGCAAATACATGTACCTTGGGACTGAGCAGAGGCCAAAATTCTGCCAACATTAAAAAAGAAAAGAAAAAAAGGGGGGGGGGGGGGGGGGCGAAGCCAGGTCTTGAAATGGTCCATGGTCCCAAAGGAGAAAAAGTGTGTAGTATTTACTAGCAAAACCATGAGCGCACATCTGCAGAGACATGTTATTGGTAGGGGTGTCTGCTAGCATGCTCCGCTGGATTTTTTTTTGTTTTGTTTTGTTTTTTGTTGAAAGTAGACTAAAAATCTGTAAAAATTTGGGGCATTTTGGCACGGTTTTAAGTGCTTCGGAGGAGTAAACATTTTTGGGGGAGGAAAATGATTAGCTTTAAACAAACCCCCCCCCAAAAAAACCTGTGGCATGCTGTGCTGGAATTTTATTACAGTCTGTATTTTTTAAATCAGACTAAAAGTCTGTGGAATTTGGTGTGATTTGGCATGATTTTAAGCACCTCAGAGGAGGAAACACACTTTTTGGGGAAGGAAAACTCTTAGCCAAATGTGGAAATCTGCCAAAAGGTGAAAGATTTTAAGCCCAGGGACCCCCCCCCCCCCCAAAAAAAAAAAAAAAAAAATAAAAATAACCCAACAAAAACAATCCCCTAGGGGGAGTCCTCTGTCCTCTTCATAAACAGTGATATTTGCTCGCCATTCCACATCTCACTAAAATGGCATAGGCTGTCCTAACGAAGCACGGTAGATGATTCTCCGTTCCGGTACTCTATCTGCCCTCAGTTCAAAACATATTGTCGTATACTGTACACTATGACTTAAACATGTCCTAACGAAGCATGGTCGATGTACTGACTTTTCGTTAGGGCACTCCCTGCTGTCAGTCACCCCTCCATTGAAAAAATATTGTCGAATACCGAACGCCATCTGGACCGAAAGCCACGATCAAAGCCAGTCCAGTCTCATTTTCGATGACCGCTACACTCACTCACTCAATGCTTCAAGTCTAATGCCACGAAATGGTTCACTTTCTGCCGTTAACCACTTGGCCTACACAGCCTGGCCTTCACACACACACACAGGCAAGCTGCACTGAGCAGCACTTGCTGGAAAACGCCATACTGGCAGTTTTGCGTGGGATCCGTGTTCTGCCCTGCTGGTTCGTCTGCTGTCCTGTCTTGGTTCAGCACATCTACAAGGTTGAACGGAATCAAGACGCTTCCTGCAGGAGTATGTTGGTGGCTCTGCTAATGTCATTGTTGGACATCATGAGCGCTCGACGGACGTTGTCGTCACTGAACCCCATTTCTGTCAATCGCTGAACCTGCCGTGGGGGGAATAGGTGTAAGAATTTCATTCAGTAAGCAAGGAAATAGCCTAGTACAGTGTTAGTCATATACTCTCTTTGTGACAAAAGAATGCTTTAGGTTCTGACTTGGACTACTGTGCTACTTGGCAACCTTGTGGGTTTTGTAGGAAGTGACCAGGCTAAATTGTTGTATTTTGGGGTTTGTATGTGTGTGGAGGGGAGAGGCGGGTAGGGGGCGCTGTTGGGATTTTTTTTTTTCTGGTGGTGGTGATTATTTGTTTTGTTTTGGGCTTTTCCTGCCAAATTTGCCTCAAACTGCCTTCAGACATCTGGCCCACTACACATGCTATGGGTTGGTAATATGAAAAAGGACTGTTATCTCCCATCTTAACGCTTGCAAGTCAGTACAAACTGCTTCCGTTGTCTGAAACTGTAAAACTGAGCTGCTCCTCAAAGGTCTACGTGCTACTGGTTTAAGACACCATGAAAACAGTATGTTCATGACAGACTCTGCAGAGACATTGCTACATCAGTAAAACAGTATGTTCATGACAGACTCTGCAGAGACATTGCTACATCAGTAAAACAGTATGTTCATGACAGACTCTGCAGAGACATTGCTACATCAGTAAAACAGTATGTTCATGACAGACTCTGCAGAGACATTGCTACATCAGTAAAACAGTATGTTCATGACAGACTCTGCAGAGACATTGCTACATCAGTAAAACAGTATGTTCATGACAGACTCTGCAGAGACATTGCTACATCAGTAAAACAGTATGTTCATGACAGACTCTGCAGAGACATTGCTACATCAGTGCATAGTAGTGAATAAACTGCCCTTGCTGACTGTTTGTTTTGTTTTTTTTTTACTTGTCACCTCACCTGCTCTTCTGAGACTTCTCCTGATGCTGTGCCATTCATGTCCTGTGCATCTGTGGCAGAAATAAAACAGAAAACATGAAAGAGTGACCAGTCCCAATAAATCTGGCACAAACAAAAAAAACCAAACAAAACCAACAAAAATCAAAATAAGTAGGTGGGTGGTACTGCATTGTGACAACACACTTCCACAAGGAGAATTATAATAGTAGTTTCTTTTTCAAACTCACCTTCTAACTGATCATATTCTTCAGGCTCTTCATGTCTGACATGATTCCCAAAAATCCCTGGGCCTTGTGCCAGGTTCTGCGAAAAGACGATGCAACTTTTTATCTGCAAGCTTTCTGCAGAATGAGGCTGAATTTCAACCAGTGAAAAAAATTAACCAATAAAAGAAGAAGTAGACAAGTCCCCAAAAGTCAAAACTGCAAGGAAAAATATCATTTTTGTTTTACCATGGCATTTATCTGTAATGTTGTAAATACAAGAACACTTTTTAAGATTTCACGTCAAAACCGCAGGGAAAAATATCATTTTTGTTTTACCATGGCATTTATCTGTAATGTTGTAAATACAAGAACACTTTTTAAGATTTCACGTCAAAACCGCAGGGAAAAATATCATTTTTGTTTTACCATGGCATTTATCTGTAATGTTGTAAATACAAGAACACTTTTTAAGATTTCACGTCAAAACCGCAGGGAAAAATATCATTTTTGTTTTACCATGGCATTTATCTGTAATGTTGTAAATACAAGAACACTTTTTAAGATTTCACGTCAAAACCGCAGGGAAAAATATCATTTTTGTTTTACCATGGCATTTATCTGTAATGTTGTAAATACAAGAACACTTTTTAAGATTTCACGTCAAAACCGCAGGGAAAAATATCATTTTTGTTTTACCATGGCATTTATCTGTAATGTTGTAAATACAAGAACGCTTTTTAAGATTTCACGTCAAAACCGCAGGGAAAAATATCATTTTTGTTTTACCATGGCATTTATCTGTAATGTTGTAAATACAAGAACACTTTTTAAGATTTCACGTCAAAACCGCAGGGAAAAATATCATTTTTGTTTTACCATGGCATTTATCTGTAATGTTGTAAATACAAGAACGCTTTTTAAGATTTCACGTCAAAACCGCAGGGAAAAATATCATTTTTGTTTTACCATGGCATTTATCTGTAATGTTGTAAATACAAGAACACTTTTTAAGATTTCACGTCAACATTTAACACACTGCTCTTCCCTGTGACTTCTGATGAACTGACTTTTGTGCACAGTGAAGGTTAATCCAAACATGGAGGCACTGAAAAAAAAAGAAAAAAGGTACAAATTTTATGAAGTCCGGATTTGAACCAACTGATGCTCAGTTTCCCGGCCTACACTCACCAAAGGCTGTGGTCTCATCATATCTGGTGCTGCGTTGTTCCCGACAGAATTGCGCATTGCTGTGGCAAGCAACTGCTCCTCCATTCTCTCCAGCCGCTCCTGCCTCTGTAATTCTAGCGTCGCTCCAACGGGCGTGTCGATCTGCCGCGGGCGAGGGGATCTCAGCAACCACCCGATGCACCGATCAAATGTCCGTGACACTAACTGAGGTACAAACACTAATGACTGCACTTTCAAGAAGTTTTGTTGCCATAGCCACCCAGCTACCTGAAAATACAATTCAATTCAATTTCTTTCATCCTGCTTGCAGAAATTTTATCGGTGTAGCCTGCTGCAAATTTAGAAAAAAAAAAGAAAAAAAAATCTGAAGGTCGTGTAAAACTTCTTCTTTTTTTTTTTCCACTAAGAAAGGCATATTGCTTAACTATTATTATTTTTGGCCTAATTTGTTGTGAAGTCCAATAACATGCTGCTAATATGCAGCATTTACTGCTGTCATAATGAGCATAGTTTAACACAGAAATCTGCAAGCCAAAAAAACATACACTTTCTCTGTACAGACCTTTCACACAAGTGAAAGGTCTGTACAGCGGTGGGGCGGTCGGTGGTCTAGTGGTTAAGAGACCTGTCACCAATGCGAGAGGTCAGGGGTTCGAGTCCCACTCGGGGCAAAGAATTTTTCCTTCTCGTATGTGGCACCGTTCATTGGGGCCGATTGTCGAGGGTTCTCTCCGGGTACTCCGGCTTCCTTCCCCTCTGCTTTGGAAATGTTCGTTCAGCCCACCAAATTTGAAAAATAAATGCAATTCTAAATTCCGAAATTTAAATAGCTGAGCTGACCCTTCGCACCACGTGATTGTAATGTGTTTATGTCCGGTGTGTGAGAGAATGTGTGTGATTCACGTGAGCGTGCGTGTTGGGTTCAGTTCGCGGCGCTTTGAGCCGATTCATGAAATTGGGTAAAGCGCCTATACAATACTCATTATTATTATTATTATTAATAACATTAACAGCACACAGTTATCTCTTCCATTATTATCATTTGTACCAGAACCAACAGATAACTTACCACGGCACATGCTGTAACAAGTCTATACTCTGCTGTACCACTGGCAACCTGCCCAGCAGAAAAAAAATAAAGAGTTGAATTGCCTACAAAAAGTAGGGTGCATCTCTAGCTTGGATAAAGATAAGCCAAGTAGAGTTGCACCCCCCCCCCTCCTCCCGAACACACACACACACACACACACACACACACACACACACACACACAAACAAACAAAAAACAAAAACAAAGTAGACACAACACAAAAAAAACAAAATAAGGCTGCATGCATTCAGACAAAGAAAAAAAAAATGCAGGTGTCAGAACATACAAAATTCTCCAAGTGTTAACACACAGGCTTGTGTGTGTGTGTGTGTGTGTGTGTGTGTGTGTGTGCGTGTGCGCGTGTGTGCGCGTGAGCGCACGCTCACCTGTAACCCGAGAATGTAGGTGAAGGTCTTCCCTGTTACGGGTACACCCATTATACTGGAGGCCGCCACTCGCGGGATCATCAAGAAAAAGTGAACAAATTGGGGGAAAACAAGGCAGAACCTGCAACATACCACACAGCAAGGGTACATTCTGAACATCTTCTCAATTCCGATATCTGTCCGTACTACTGTTTGATGATGGCTGTAGCATATACATGTATATATATATCTTGAATTTGAAACGTGAATCTTGAAGTTTGATAGTTTGATTTACAAATGACACATGACCATCACTAGTATACATCGACTCCGATACTGTTTTTTGGGGGACTCAAAGAACTACTTGTGTATCTTTTATCTAGTACAGGGGTGATTCAAAGACAGGGACACACACTTTAACCATCAACTTATCAAGATTGAATTACTTAGGTTTTGACAGAGAACACACCACCTTAATCTGTTCCCTGTATTCCTCCTCTGCTCTCCAAGTCCAAACCCTACACTACCTGACACACTGATGCTTGACATTTCACGACATGCTGAAGTCACCGCTGTCCTCCAGAAAAAAAACACACCCACAAACAATAATTATCTCTAGTACTAGAAGCAAAAATCTTAGGACGCTTACGGTCCAGACGGAAGGACGCCAAAGGAGATGTCAAAGCGACAACACAGGGCTAAGGTCGCAAGTTCCAGTGCAACTGACAGCAGAGACGTAGCCAGGAGGAAAGACTGCACAAGACGAGGACACATCAATGAAATCTGTTTACCTAGAAGTAAAACCTGCTTTACTTAAAGACTCCTCAACCTCCCCAACAACACACACAACTTTAGAATGCATATCATCCCATATATTTTCCAATTGTGGGCTGAGCATTTCCATCACACAGGGGGCGGCAACACGAGTACCCAGACAGCAGCCGTGATGACAGACTCAAATGACTGAGCAATGACGCAACACAATCATACTTGAGGTGAAAACGGGATTCAAACCCTGACCTCTAGCGTGGGCGGCAGGAGTTGTTACCACTACTCCAATGACTGTACCAGCCACACTGACAAAACTACAAATATTGGCTACAAGTATATAATTATACACACGATACAATGTAATAAAAGGTAAGCACACTGAGCACTCACAACATATTTTCGCGAGCCAAAACGCCTCTCCAAGAACCTGAAGTTGTAGATTAGCATCGAGCAAAGGGCAACATCCTTAATGTCGAGAAATGCCATTCTGGATGTCAGCAAACGCCAGTACTGATAAAGGAAACATAAAGCATCATATTACAGTGTGCCATCCAAATTCAGCTGTTTCACCACTATGCTAAATAATAATACATGTAATAATTAAAATGATTTAAAAAAAAAAAAAAACTAAAAACTTTGACCAACCCTGAGACTGGTTTATTGACACAAACTTCTTTCATCTCCTGCATAGAACACTCTTGCAGTTAACTTGTTAAGGGTCATCATCAGTTACATGTATTAAGTACATGTATACATGTACATTCCTGAAAATCTTGAATAAATCCAATCAAACTATCCCAGATGAACCATCATGAGACTACAAGGGTGGGATGGGGGGGGGGGGGTTCTAACAATAACAGTGCTTCATATATATATGTGACCGTCCACGAGAAAACCCAGCGTAAGACGCACGCCGCTGTTCCGAGCTAGAGGCTAACAAAGGTCAGCGGGTGCTATCTGGTCGATATTGAGAGTTTGCCATAATCAGGTAGTTCTGCCCTTAAAATTATGATGTCTTAAAAGGATTTTTTTTTTGCACTGTAAAGAGCAAGGCTGTTTTTCTTTTAAGATGCCTCCAAAAACAAAAAAATTGAAAATTTTGCACTTCAGCCGGGTTTTCTTATGGAAGGTCACATATATATATATATCCGTGGGAAGTAACAGGAAAAGTCTGTCCTTGCAATGACACGAGACAGTAACTGAGTAAGTCCATAACATCATTTGATGGGAAAAAAAGGGGTGATTGACACACTGACGTAATGGTCTTTTCCACCATGGATTTACTGTGTTTTTCCAGTACAGAAATGTTCTGGCTGACCATTAAAATATAGGTCAATTCACCTGAATATTGCTCACTCTGGCGCAGAAGTGATTGATAGGACATGTGTCTGCTTTAGTAAGAAAGTAATTGGACATTTTGAAAATGAATCGATTGAAATGAACTGATGTCCAATGGCAAAAATGGAGCACTGCAATAATTAAAATGAAAAGAAATTTAACCTGTCCACGTTCAATGACCAGGTCATAGCTGTAAGCACACAAGTGTCGATACTGGTGTAGTGGAAACATCATTGTCAATGATGTCGAAATTGAAGCACCAAGCAGCACCTTGTTCACGGGTGTCTTATCTGCAACAACAACCACAACAACATATAAAACGGTATTAATTTCGTAAAGCATCAGATGGAAATATATATGTACAGTAGAACCTCTTTTGGGTGACCATCCCTTTGAGAGACCACCTGCATGTGAAGACCAATGTTACAATGATACTGGGTTGCACTTCTTCACCGTCTGAAGCTTCTTTTGGGTGGCCACCTCTCTTTTAAGACCTCTCTTATCTGTCCAATGGAGTGGTCGCCCAAAAGAAGTTGTACTGTATTTGCATGAATGTCAATTACTGTGGAGCACGACAGCTGGACATTAACAGAAGAAGAATAAACTTATCATGCAGCGCTCTATGTAAATGACCAGTTCTGTATGCAGGATTAGTAGCGTATTGTCCCTGCAAATGTCATACTGTCTGTATTTTTGGATTAGAGAAGCTGAAGGACAACAGCAATACTCTATAACCTGTCCGGATTTTCAGATGCATACTATATGTCACTCCTCGCCTATAAAACTCTTAGGCTGATGTAAAACACAGGGGTAGAAATGATCCGGGATGAAAAAAAGAGGAAAATTTTGAGAGGAGTGGCGAAGCCACGACTGCGTAGCGCCGAAGGCGCCCTACCTAGGGGGGTCCGGGGGCATGCTCCCCCGGGAAAATTTTAAAAATCTAGATTAAAATCTGTGCAATCTGGTGCATTCTGACTGCAAAACTGCACACAATCTGGGATGAAAAAATTCAGAATAGATATATGCTTTTTTTTATCATACCATCCAACAACTTTGTTTTTGTGGTCTTCATTCAATTTCACACAACCCTTGAAAGAGCATGTTCCCCACAATGACAATGCTTGAGGTCATCATGCATCATTCAGACTACTCTCAGCTTCTGATAAGCCATGACACTGATTTACATCTCTGAAACAGATTTTTGTTCTACAGTAGAGCCTCACTTGGCAACTGAGTTGGTCGCCCGTCACAGACACTCACGGTGGTGTCCGGACCATTCCCCGGGAGCGCATGTCAACCGTAGAGATCATGGCATAATTGGTACATGCATAAATGTGACTCAGTAGCAGAGTCTGGTGTTTCTGTGGAGTCTTTCAGCAATCAAGATTGTGCGACTTTACCTAAAAAGGCTAAATTTGCGCAACGGATAACATGTCCAAACGACGTACACTGACATCCCGGCGTTGCCGGTTAGCTGTCAAATCACCAAGTTTAGTCCGGTTGAATTCCCAGCGGCATCACAGTCTCTCCCTTTCTCTCACCGTCACGGTCACACACACACACACACACACTTGTCCAAACGACGTACACAGACATCCCGGCGTTGCCGATTTGCTAAGTGTCAAATCACTGAGTTTAGTCCGGCTGAATTCGCTGTTTCCGTTTTCTTTTTGTCAAACACGAAAACAAGGGGGATTCAGTCGTAACCACACCATACCTATCAAATATCCGCCTTAATTCGCTCACACACATTGGCACACAAAGAAACGTTCACACGCACCGACTTAGGCGTGATAGGGTGTCTTGTGAAAACAACTTGAATGGTCAGTGATTTGACAGGTGTAAAGGATCGGGCGTCGGAACTGGCGGACGAGGTGATAAGCCACCCGCATAGCTGCAGTGGTGTTTCGGGGGCGATGCGCTAATTGCCCAGTCTTTGTCCGCGGTCACGCGTGCACAGTAGGGGATAGGCCACACAAAATCGCTGTCAGTATTGCCAGCACCGTACCAAGTGGGGATTCGCGGAAAGCGTACCACTGGGAATTTTTTTCCGATTTTTTTTTCGGCGGAACCGAACTTCGTTTAGGCGGAAACGGATTTCTAAAAAGCGGAAATCCGCCGAACGGCGGAGAATTTCGACCCCTGAAAACATTTGGGCTGTGTGCTGGCTTCCTAGGCAATTTCAATTAATCAAGTACATGCACTACATATCAGTGTACTACAATGTAATGTTATTTTTGTAGTTGAAGTGTACTTTGCAATATTTTTAGTGAAGGTAAAGCCACGAGATCAGTGAAACAAGAAAATACAGCCTGAAAAAAAAAAACATAAAAAAAAACCTGATAAGTACTCAAAGCGAGGCCCTGCCCAAAACATTTCTGACTTAGAGATACGCAAAACCCCTGAAAATGAAAGTGGAGATATCATGTCAAGACCATTGAGCAGCACAATCTTGCCAAAAGGAACATGAGCCAATTGTACCAGTATAGAAACTCACAAAATCCAGCTGGTCCTGTCACAGACAACATGGTTTTCACGAAAAGGATGCAGAAAATTACGAAGTTGTCGGCGATGGAAATGGCTTTTTCCTTGACGATGGTCAAAACCGGAAGTGGCGATTTATTACCAGTCAACTCGGCCCAATTACAACTCGGCCCATCAAAGTCAGGTCGCCTATACACAGAGTCGACTCGTCTCGCCTTTGGAAATCCTTCTCAACCCGGCCCACAGGTGGACAAAGAGGGTCTACACTAGGGGTGTTCGGTTTTACCGGTTTTCCGGTTAAAATCGGTCCGACTTTCTCACGGTTCGGTAAACCAGTTTGCCCTTAAAAAACCGGAAAACCGCGGTTTTTCTAAGGGACATCACTCGTCGTTTTTCAGCCCGTTACAAGACACCCTCCTCCTCCCCCTCCTCCTTATCATCATCATCATCATGTTTTGTTGTTGTTGTTGGCTGAACAGGGAAACCGGGGTGGCCGAATGGTAGAGCGTTGGACTTCCAACTTTCGGGTCGTGAGTTCAAATCCCGGCTAGGGCCAAATATTTGTGCTGGCCTTTTCATCGTTGCCTCGTCTTTGATATCATCCGTATGTGGTGGAAAAGGACGTTAAACTCCCAAACACCCACCCACCTACCCTTGTTGGCTGAACATTTCCAACGCAGGGGTACAGGAAGCCGGAGTACTAGGAGACCCCCCTCCCTTCCCCCCTTCCATCTCTTGGGGAAACGTTAGAAACAATAGATGACGTATACATAGCCGGTTAACCGGTTTTAAACCTCGGTTTTCTATTGGAAAAACCGGTTAAAAACCGGTTTGAGAAATCGTACCGGTTCCACCCTCTAGTCTACACACACTGGTTGTGATTAGCTGATATGTACATCCAGCCCCCCCACCCCGGGGAGGGGAGTGGGGGGGGGGGGGCATCAGTTCATACCGACTGACAACAAGAATTCAAGTCAGTCTTTCCTGCATGCACTGTTAATGCGTACTTGTTTTCTATTCCGCAGCCTGACAGGACCCCGCATCCAGAATGTGTTTTATGCATACGTGTGTAAAAGACTGAACGGCCGCTGAGGCAAGACCGTCGGTCACCGGCCACACTATGATCATCCTACCGTCAACTGATAATTTGTTGGGCGTTAATTGACATGATCACATTTGTCATAGCCTAGCGTATTTCTTCAGAGAAAGAGGAAGAAAGAGGGGGGGGGGGGGGTACAAACTGGCGTTTTTCACGCCAGCAGTGTCCTAGGCTGGGGCGAATTGGTATAATTGGCCGGGGACGACCTGACCGTAGCGCGGGACGAGTTGTTAGGCCGAGTTGAAAATGGGCCGAGTTGAGCTGATACCAATTAACGTCACTGAGGTTTAGCGAAACAAACACAAATGAGAGTATTTTTGAAAAAGAAAATACTAACACTCAGATACTTGAATGTAGAATCAAAGATGATCAAGCCTAACTTCATATTTGTACCTGTTTATTGTCGCATATTGTTTTAAATTTTCAGATGCGCATTTTTATAAGAGTAAGGTCCCTTGAGTGTGTCATGGCAGATACGTCACCAGCTGTGTGTTGCAGACAGTAAACACAGATTTTTTGGGATCATTAGGTCAAAAACGGTCATGTGAGTAGTGAACAATTGTGCACCCGAGTGTAGCGCATCGAATGTTCAGGCATGGCGGCTGAGGAGGACGGGGATGTTTTCGAAATTACCGACTTCACCACAGCATCAGAATGGGAGCGTTTCATTGCCAGACTGGAGGAAGTGTTGCATGAATGGAAACTTGTCAATCGTGAACCCCTTCCTCCTGTTTCCTCAGGTAAATTCACAGAGGGACCATGGGAAGAAAAGACCGAGGAGGTCGTATTCGCAGACTTTAAGTTCCACTTAAGCTATACTTGTTTAAAGTCGAGCATTACTGGTGCTGAAACAGAGAACAGGAGCAGCCGAGAGAGAGACGATGGGGAGGAAGATAGCTGTGATGACGAGCACAAGACACCCACCGTTCTTAACGATCTTATTAGCATGGACAATGATTTTCCATCTCGAGCGCACTGCCTCTGCCGCTGGTACGGCCTGCAGGAGTTCCTTGTCATTCAGCCCGCTCCCAACTTTGGCATCATTGATAGTGAAAGCCGAGCTAAAATTCTGGAGAGTTCGGTGGCGATTGCGCTGAGCAACTCTGTGTGCCATGTGCCAACTTTCATTCAGCTGCAGCAGAAATGGAGGAAGCTCTACAGCGGTGTGTCTGTTCTACCAGGGGCGAGTGTAGAGTTTGAAATGTCGCATCTACGAAAGATTCCGTCACAGTATCTCCACTTGGCAGGACTTCTGGATGTGTTCAAAGCCAAGCTTGGCTGTGCCTACATCTCTATGCCACCAGTCTCAGTCTCTGTCCGTTTCACTTACATCCTTGAAGACTGGATTCATTGCCCGTGGCCTCAAACACCACCAGACTTCTCATCTTTCTCAGAGGGAGAGGTATTGCAGAACTTTGCGTAGATCTAGACTGTTCAAATCAAGGAACGAGAGAATATCTGGTAGCAGCTCTAGTGAACTGTACTTAGATTTTTTTATCCCCCCCCCCCAAAAAAAAGTGTGTGTGTGTGTGGGGGGGGGGGGGGGGATGAGAGAGAGGAAGAAAGAAAAGAAAGGGAAACCAATGAAATTTGGCTACTTGAACTGACATTTTGCACGATGTGATTGTAATGTGTTGATGTCCAGTGTGAGTGAATGCATGGGATTCACATAAGCAGGTATTGGTTTCAGTGTCGCTTTGAGCCAAGCAATTATGTAAAGCGTCTACTCTGCTTATTATTATTATTATCATGCAGTTGGCTAGATTGTTTGACAATAAATTTGAACTTGAATTTTCGTAACTGCAGGTGGGGTACTCTGAACTGGATGTGTTGCCATTCGGAGCATGTGAAGACCCAGTGAGCGAGCTGCACCTGTCTTGTACCTGGCCCAGTCTCTCGGAACACATGATTGTCGAGAACAATGCCTACTCTGACCTTGACCCTTTACAGGCACCACAGTGGTCTGTGCGAATCCAGATGACGGAAGACCCACAGTGCCTTTTGGGTATTAATACATGACATACTGAACAGTGAACTGTTTTTTTAATAACAGAATTAGGTTTATGTGTGTGGCCATGTGTGTGTGTCGTAGAGAGAGAGAGAAAGAGAGTTCTGTGCTGCGTACGGGTATGTTTGTGTGTGCATTATAAATCTGTGTGTCTGACTCTGAGGTATTGCCAATGTAAGAAAAATTTCGAAAATGAGAAGAGGACACAGCAGTGAGGTGTACAGACAATGAATACATACATGTGTACTTTTTCATTGTCTCAGTACTTTAATATTGATATGGGCATACATACAGGTATATAATTTCTTGTTCCTCTCCTGTCCAGCTTTAATTTTAAAGGGTATTTCTGCTTGTGAAAATCAGTGCTATTTGCTTTACAATAACATTGCCTGCTTCCCTTTTTTATGTTTTTGTTGTTTTGTTGTTGTTGTTTGGTGGGGGTGGGGGTACTTTTTAGGGAAGGTACATGTAGTTTGTATTTTATGGATTGAATGTTATACTCCTTAGGTACAGACCTTTCGTCTTCTCACATTTTACAGGGCAGTACCTCAGAGACTTTCTTCAGCTGTGTTCACGCACAGAAACGACCGATGAGATTCTGGGCAGACTTGCCACTGAAGGAGGAGACCAGACAGACAAGGACAATGCGGAGGACATCACCCATGCTCTGCAGCGGCTCACAGAACCAAATCTCCCATACCACATCCCTTCGTTGAGCTCTGTTGTTTCAAATGCCACCACAAGACTGAAGATAAAACCAGAGGAGGCCCCCATTCCACCTAAACTGTTAAACCAGGTGCGTTAACTAAAAGCCACAGTCATCATTTTTTCCTGCAGCAAAATGCTTGAGCCTGTAGGCAGAAGAAAACAGGATTCTTTTTTTTAATTTTTTTTTTTTTGCTATACCAACTCCTTGCCAGCTCCAGTGGTGGTCCTCCCAAGTCACGGGTGGAATCCACCGAGGGCTCGAAAGCTGGGGCAATTTTTTTCATGCATGATGATGGAGATGAGGATGATGGTAAGATGATGCAGTAGAGGTCCGTGTGGTTTGGGACTGTCGGACAGGGTTTCCATGCTTCCTGTCTAAATATCCCAGCGTTAACCAGGCCCGGGAACTAGGGCACCTGTGGTGCCGGCTGTGCAATCATCCATATTGTAAGATGTGTCATACCAAGGGAAGCACCCCCAAAGTCGCACCCGTGAAGTGGGTGAATCTCGGCTGTGTGGCAGCAGCCTCCCCATTGGGCCCATAGCACACCCACTTTGGGTAGGAACCGACCTAGGTAGGAAAAATCCCGTTTGCCTCAGCTGGGACTCGAACCCAGGTCGCCTGGTCCATGATCCGAAGTGCTAACCACTGCACTACGAGGGCCAGTAGAATCTTTTCTGTTTGTTTTTTTCCTGAGCAGAACAATATCTTTCAGCCACTTAGTGGGTAATCTCACCAGAGCTAGAGATGCAAGCCATCTAACCATTGTCATACAACTTTCAGACATGAGGTGCAGTGGTTTATGTTCAACCCAAAATTATTACCTTCGTGATGTGCACTGAAATGCTATGTAGGTCATGACCTAGTGACGGAAATGGTTGTAATAACAAACGTAAGTTACAGCAACAACAACAAAAACCAAATTGTCATACATGCAATTTCAGCTGGGTTTTTTTGTTTGTTTTGTTTTCTTCTTCATTGTTGTTGGTCATGTGTGTGTGTATTGTAAAGCTTTATTTATGACAGTACTAATTGAATGAGAATCCGTGCTTTCCACTTCCAGGTTTTGTTGCACCTGTTCCCTGATGCTACAGGACTACTGGCTGCTCAAGCACGGCGTGAGAGGGAGCAAGCCCTGCAGTCAAGAGAATGTACGCCAGTAGAGGAAAACCCACCACCAGGTGCATCTCGTAGGCTGGACGAGGTATGCTTACGAAGCTGAACTCTTTTCACTAGGCTTCTTGTCCATCAAACTTAATATGTGCAATGAAAGAAAACAAAAATCTGTAGGTCATTTTGTGAAGTATGCTTCTCTTTCAAACACTTGTGCTGAATAGGGGGAGCCGGGGTGGTCAAATGGTAGAGCGTTGGACTTCTAATGCTCGGGTCTGAGTTTGTATCCTGGCTGTTGCCAAATATTTTTGCTGGATTTTTCATCGTTCACCCGTCTTTGATATCACCCGATGTGGTGGAAAAGAATGTTAAACCCCCAAACACCCACCCCCACTCTTGTGCTGAACATACTGAACAAGGCACTCTTAAGATTAAATTATACAAATGAGAAAATGATTGTAGAATAAGGCATTAACTTAAAATGTTATGGGTTGTTTACGGTCGGTTGTCAGCAGTCTTTGTGTTATACAGGTATCCAACGAGGCAGCGAAACAGCTGAAATCAGCACCACCTGACAGCCTAACGTACAGACTGGCCGTCTGCTTCGCCCTTATCAATCACAACCACGGCGGATTGCATGCTATTGCGCATCTGTGGCAGGTAAAACAAAACAACAAATTGTATTTATTCAAAATTTTCTAGAAATGTGCAATGATAATCAGTTATTCGTTGCATTTGTAATGTTCAGTTTGACTTGTTCCTCCACTGGGCTCCAGTCAGAATCATCCATGGAACCACAGTTGTGTGTAAGAGTTGAAAGTTCTGTGGGGGAAAAAATGATTTTACATTCAAGCTGTTTTATTTGGTCACAAATGGCCTGGTATTCTCAAACATCTGACCTTTTTCTGCCTCGTTACCTTCATGTGCTTCTCCTATTTTGGGTACGGCCTACGGGTGTTGTCCATTTCTTAGATTTTTTTTCTTCTTCTTTTTTTTTTCTTTTTTTTTTTTGTTTCGATATTTTTTATGCCTGAGGATCCAGTTTGAAATGTAGTTTCTCACAGACTGACTTCTCGCAACATCTGAAACTTTCCCCTTTGTTCGCAACAGGAATTCATCCTTGAGATGCGCTATCGATGGGAGAACAACATCCTTATCCCGGACCTGGGAGGGAGTTCCAGCAAATCGGAGGGAGGGGCAGCTTCCTCGCCTTCGTCTTCCGGTGGAGTTCCACAGCCCAACCTGGGCTCCTGCCTCGTACACCAGAAGCTGCAGATGCTGAACTGTTGTATCGAGCGCAAGATGAAGCGAGAAAAGGCTGGGTATGGCAACGAAGACACCGTGCTGCATGAAGCGCCGTCCTCAGTGTTCGAGTCAGATGTCTCAGGATTTCCGGAGGTGCCTGACAATGACATGGCAGAAGAGCGGGTTAGGCCGGACAGGGTCGGGAGCGTAGGGAGTTCAAGCGATGATGAGTTTTTTGAGTGTGACAACGGAGATGAAAATGCTGAGGAGGCGTCTGCCAAGGGTGAGGATGGTGAGGAAACGACTGTGAAGCGATTGGCTGCCGCGAAGAAAAAAAGCATAACGTCAGAGAGAAGCATGGACAGCTCCGTGAGCGAGATGTCTTTCAAGGATTCCCTGCCTAATAAGCCGGAAGGGCGACTCGCACAGATGAAGAACATGTATTCGCTCGCCACAGGTGAGCCACTGTATATTCCTGTGACGCAGGAACCATCACCCATGACAGAAGACATGTTGGAGGAACACGCCGAAGTGCTCGCCAAGCTCGGGTCGTCCGCGGAGGGGTCACAACTGCGTGCACGCATGCAGAGTGCCTGCCTTCTGTCGGACATGGAGTCTTTCAAGGCAGCCAACCCTGGCTGCATTCTGGAGGATTTTGTGAGGTGGTACTCCCCACGGGATTACATCGAGGACGAAGATGAAGAGGGCGCCACTGTGGACGCAGGCACTGAAAGTGATAAAGCAGACGATGAAAAGAAAGACACAGAGACTGATAAGAGTTGTGGAAATTCGTCTCCCACTGCTAACGATTCCAGTGTTTCAGCAACCAGCACCACCAGCCCGCTGAAGCGAAAGGGGCGGTTAAGTCAGCGTATGCAGATCCCGGGCAACATGTGGGTGGAGGTTTGGCAGAGCGCTCGCCCCGTCCCCGCCCGGAGGCAGAAGCGACTGTTCGACGACACGAAAGAGGCGGAAAAGGTTCTGCATTTTTTGGCGGGCCTGCGGCCGGGTGAAATGGTTCTGCACCTGCTCCCCATGCTAGTCCACGCCTCCATCCTGAAGCTGGCGGAGATGGAGGATCAGGACGTGCCAGTCCAGAAGACCTTCACGGACCAGGTCCTGTCCAAAGCGGCTAAAGTCACTCGCCTGCCGCACCCTACGGACGTAAAACGCTATGAGGACGTAGTCCGCATGATCGAGCTTGCAGAGACTGTGTCGTCCCGTGCCCAGTCTCTTAAAACCAAATTCACAAGGGAGCTGCTAGAGAAGGGCAAAGCAGAAGAAGAACTGCACCATTTCGTGTCCAGCCTGCTTCAGCAGCCAGAGGTCATCGTCCGTGGGGGGCCCTGCGGACCAGCCGGTTCTGCCATCCACAAACTTTTTGTCGCCTCCCAGAAGGCCGCACACATGATCTTGGAGGATGATGATGGCAGTGGCGGCGACGTCAGTGACGCGATGTCAGCTCTGGATCACCTGCGTCCCTCCAGTACGGTCCCCGACTTTCCAAACCCATCTGCGCGCGAGTACATACTTCGAGCAATGGTGCCAAGGCCAGCGCCGTACTCGCGCGTGTTGCCTCAGCGCATGTATTGTGTGTTGGTGGAAGGGGATTACAGACTTGCTGGTGCTTTCTGCTCGGATACAACTTTTCAGTAAACAGCTAAAGCGTTAGTTGCACAGCTTGGGTGATTTTTTTTTTTTTTTTTTTTTGCTAATGCAGAGATGCACTGTGATGTTTCATTTTATGCACTGTTGTCATACATACATGTACATTGCCACTCAGGTGATGCGGTGTTGTCATTTGTTTTGAAGTCAGTACTTGCTAGAAACGCAACTGTTATGGGTACTTAAATTTATCAGTACGAAATCACTCATCTGAAGCACATAATAGTGTAATAAGCTTGTTGTGGCTTGCAGGTGTACTGCTGCAAATTCGCATAATCATTAATCAGTGTGCATTTTTAGGCATAGGCAAGGTACTGTGTACCTTAATGTGGTTGTTCTGTAGCACACATCAGACATCGGTTAAAACCACATTATCACGAAAAGCAGTGTAAAGTTCTGGTACTTACGATTATCAGAGCTTCAACTCTTGAGGTTGTTGGGTTTCACATTAAGTTTTTTGAGAATTTTGAAGATTGATGATGTTTCTTACATTACACTCGGCCATCTGTGATTGTCATTGACCCACGAAGTCATATCTAATGATGGTTTTTGTTGAACCATGGATACACATTACACTATTACATTTCGTACCATGCACGAGTATCTCACATTTTGTACCTTTTATTCGGAATGCAAGAATCAGGAAAGAGTAATGGTTCCTTAACAGCTCTTTGCCTACATGCTCTGTTCGATAAAGTCTCTAGAATTTTTGAGGTCTGTGTGTTGGACAGAAGGCAAATACTGACTGTTGCTGAGGCTGCCATTTAGGGGTTTATGTGCATGGGCAGCCACAAGTAACTTCATGCAGAAATAAATTATGATTTTTTTTTTTTTTTTTAGTGAGGCTACTGGTGCAAAACCTTGGCAGCCCAAACTTAGTAGGAATTGAGTAAACCCTTGGACACTTAGAGTAGAACAAGCCACTGCTGTGTATTGCAGAAGCAGGTGGCAAGATCTCTTGTAACAATAGTATCTAAAATAAAATGCTTCGTGTGTGCACATGCTTGAGGATGTAGGCATTAAAACTTGACCCTTTACCGCATGAGATGCATAGTCAACAGCTTATCAGATTAAGAATGGAAGATGCATTCCATGATCAGTGATACATGTGACGGGAACTCATCTCGTGGTGAGGAAACAAACTTTACAAAGGCCATGATTTGAATTTTGACGGTTCTGCATCGTCACTGCTTCAGTGATCCAAGAAACACAACAGCTTGGATCTTCTTTACTGGTGAGGTTACGTCCCTTCCAGTAGTGTTAGCACAAGTGCAGCACTTGAGATTAGCTCAGGACGACATTGCATTGCAATTTTCCTGTGCCATTCACAAATTGGAGATACACCAGAATTCCACGATGAGCTTGTAATTTAATTGGACAGCTTTTTCTCTTGTGTGCAGCGGCCAATAATGCAGTCCTACATATATATTATATTTGTTTGCAGAGCAGACTGGCAGAAATTTATCAGCCTGGAGAATGTTCATACCTTGGCAGCAGTCTGCCTTCTTTTCTGAAATTGACAGTTTTATCTTCACTCAACCTTCAATAATGTGAACGTGTCAAATCTGTGATTGTCTGCGGTTTTCCCATTCAGGTTCTGTTGATCTAATTCAGTTTCAGAGATCATGCAGAGGGTAAACCTAGAAGAGAGGGCTGGAGACGGAGTTGAGCCGTTTCTGCTCATTACCCTCTCAGTTTTCAGACTTGTGTTTTGAGACTTCAAGTATTCCTTGAGGATAGTTAGAACTCCCGTACAACTTAAACATGACAGCAGTATCTTAAGAAACAGTGTCCAAAAGTTGGGAAGATGAAGTCATTACTCTCTGAATGCAATGACTACACACAGACAGTTTTACGAATGAGGGTGGTTGCACAAAGTTTTGCTTATTTCTGTGTTCGTGAAGACATTTAAGATTTTAAACTATCTTTTACACAGCTCTTGAATTCTTGATTATCTACTCTTTCACTCTACAATGCATTGAAGTTATACTTTGAAAAATGACAAAGTAATTTGTAGAAACACACAGGTAGTTGGGGATT
Source organism: Batillaria attramentaria (assembly GCA_018292915.2). Taxonomy (NCBI): domain Eukaryota; kingdom Metazoa; phylum Mollusca; class Gastropoda; family Batillariidae; genus Batillaria; species Batillaria attramentaria. The sequence continues at coordinate 235,126 of JACVVK020000281.1, read as the reverse complement.
TTCAGCATTTCCCTGTGTAAGCTGTACTGGGTGCCTGGCAACCAAAAAACATACATAGAATGTTCTAGAGCCTCACGCAGTAAAGGTTAACCTTTGTCTTGCTGAATTAATTTGAAAGTGTGCTGAAAAAGCCATTATTCCAGGCTCAGCGTACCAGGGTTGAGTGGGTTTGCCTGTCATTTGTGGAGACGGTAACAGCAGTTGTCAATACCACCCAACTTTACCAATACTCACAAAATTCTTCTACAAATCATTTTATCTTTTCCTGTGTGTCCAGTCCGCCACATAAATGTTCTCAAACATCAAGCAATTTCACCGTTTCATATTCAAACGCTTCGTCAGATTTATAATGAATTTGATTCCGTCAGATTTCAGTACGAGCATGTGCAATAAATGTGTTTGTGTGGACCTCCTGAATTGAATGTAGAATGCTTTATTGTGCAAGAAAGATGTCTAAGGGGTACGTTTCAATTTCATGCATGCTCTTCTTTCTCCAATAAATCGAATACCACCTGAACAATCCAGTGCTGTGCCTTTTTTTTCTTTTTTTTCAGAGAGACATTTGGTGTTGTATCATACACAGTATCATGAGTATGTATCACATTTAAATCATTGTTGTCAAAGTGATTATTTGCTGAGTTTTCAATGATACTGCATGTTTCTGTAACCAAACAGGACAAGAAAAGCCAATCTGAAGCAGATAACATTTTAATTCAAACTATCACTTTTCTCCTTTCCAGCCTCCATTTTAATTTGAGCCATAAACAGTGCATCTTTCACCAGAATAATTCATGTGATCTTGCCGGCCATAAACTTGCATACTGGATAGAACAAGGTAATTACTGTATATAGTTATACACAAACCACAGTGTCACTGACAAACAAGTGCATGCAAATACCACTCTCTCTTCAAACACCTCCATCTTTGAAGAACTCAGTAGCTAATGCTAGTGGTTTCACTAAATTCACATTTCACATAAATTTATAACAGATCTCTGTTTTCTCAATTTTCGTGCACTTTGTCAGGAAGCTTAATCAGCTGAATAAATGGTAGAGCATCACCAAAGGGCTACAGGGGAAATGTATTCTCCATGACTTCTTGGAAAAATCCTGACTTTGCTACTGATTAGCTACGCCATTGATATGAATTGGACAATTAAAAAAAAAAATCAAACAGTAAATTACTTTCATCAGCTAAACATTCACGCTCTATCTCACACACAGCAAGACGACAGATTTTTTGACAGACGTGGTCTCATACACATGGATGCCCCCGTGCTTGTGTCAATAATTGCTACAGTAAAAATTCTGTGAATTATGCAACTTTTTTCAAGGCCTGCTAGAACACTGCAGTGCTGTTACGATAATGCTGCATGTAGCTTGGAAACACAAAATTGCAGCAACTCAGTTTAACCTCGGTAACATAGAACTCCGTAAGAACTGTCTACCCAAATGAGCATCTTCAACTATCTTTTCATGGTCACTCACTTGCACGAACTATAGATACAGGGGTATTTATAAACAAACTCTCTTTTCTCTCACACACAGTCTCTCTCTCACACACACACACACACACTCCCATACACACAAATATATATTGCAACCAATTTAACAACACACACACACACACCATACTATATAATAGTATATCATTACTAACTTAATTCACCTGCTGAAAACACAATTTTTTCAATGTCAAATTACAATTTAATCATAGAGTCTATTATCAAATCGAGGTCACTCTAACACAAACGTCATGGTTCACTTCACTTCGAGGTGCTCCTCCAAGGCCTCCAAAGAGGGATCGCGGCCACGGAATCGCCTGAAGACTTCACTAGCCGGCACGCCGCCGCCCAATGACAGGAAAGTCTCAGCAAGCCTGGCTCCCGTTGCTCGCACCTTCTCTGGGTCCTCCAGGCCGGCCTCTTTGAAAGCCGCAAAAATGTCCGCCCCGATCATCTCCGACCACTTGTATGCATAGTATGCAGCTGGATACTGGTCCGAGAAGATGTGGGTGAAGGAACAGGGGTGGTTGTCATCCTGACTGAGAGGCAGAAGCATGTACTCGGCCCAGCAGCGGGTCATCGCCTCGTGCCAGTGGTTCTTGGAGATGTAGATCTCCATGTCGAAAGCGCTGAGGTACAGCTGGCGCATCATGTCGTAGGCGGCCAGATGTTTGTGGGACTTGAGGACCAGGGTCAGCAGGTCGTCCGGCAGCTTCTCACCCGTGCTGTAATGGGACGACAGCTTGCGAAGGAAGGTTGGTTCCATAAGCCAGTGCTGCATGAATCGGGCGCACACCTGTGACAAACCGTAGATGCATTGTTAGTAGTGAACAGCCTGACAATGCATTAGGTGAACACAGGGTTGCACATTTAAGTCGGTCCCAGGACATTGACCTATAAAAATTTCAAATGTCCTATTTTTCTCACCTCAAGTGGACATTTGTCCTATTAAAATTTTTATTGCCACTAAGTGGCCAAGACACTGTGTCCTATCACTTTGCTGTTTCCAGGACACTTTGTCCTGTAGAAGCTGTGGGAAATGTGCAACCCTGTGAACATCAGGAAACCATGTTTGGGAGAATTCTTCTATGACCTTACTAAATACTAAGAGCTGTGCATGTTCACAATACCTTTAACTATTGAGCTGAGATGGTGCATCTTTCATCTGTGACTACAAAAGTAAATGAAAAGACTGCTTCTGCTTCCAAGTTCCACACCCCATCTTGCAAGCTGCATTGAGAAAATAAAATTGACGTACACAACGTCTTTCAAATCTTTGTCCTGAATGAAGTACAGCAAAAGAGAATTTAAATTAATAACTGAATTTTTCTAATTGGTCCAAATCTTTCCATACCTGCACTGCATCCCACTCCACGTTCTTCTGTCCAGCCAGCTCACTGTAGGGCACCATTGTCAGCAACTGTTGCAAGCCATGGCCGAACTCGTGGAACAGGGAAAGAAGATCTGAGAAGCGCATAAGTGAGGGCGACCCCGGTGAAACAGGTCGCGGCAGGTTCAGAATCAGGTAGGAGTAAGGGGACGTGCTGAGAAGTTCACTGCGCTCTCTCCCCATCTCCATCCAAGTCCCACCCAACTTGTCTGCGGGCCTCATGTATGCATCAAGAAAGAAGGAGCTGATTTCATCACCTTGTTCGTTGAACACCTTGAAATACCTGACATCATCACGCCACACCTCCACCTCACCAGTGGCTTCCTTGATGGTGATGCCGAACAAGGCGTTGCAAAGTCCAAACAGCTCTTTCAGCACATTCTCCAGCGGGAAGTACTCCGCAACGAGATCGTCGTCGACCTTGAACAAATGCTGTCGATGTCTCTTCCGCCAGAATGCCACATCCCACACCTGAAGCTGGTCTTGAAACCCTTCACTTCTGGCAAACTCTTGGAGTTGTGTGATCTCCTCTAGCGCAACCGACTTGAACCTGCCTTTCAGCGTCTCTATCATGTTGAGGACATTCTCCACGTTGCCGGCCATCTTAGTTTCCATGGACATTTCAGCAAAGTTCTCATACCCGAGCAGCTGTGCCACATCCTTCCGGTATTGTCTGAGCTCTTCTATCAGTTTGTGATTCCCAAGGTTGCGGTCGTTGAAGGTGACCGATGCCCTGTTGTTGTAGGCGTTCCACGCATTCCAACGGAGAGTGCGGTCAGTACAGTTCTCCAAAAATGGGATATAAATGTTCTGCTGGAGCGTCAGTCGCCAGGGCCCACGACTGGGGTTCAGACTGTCCTCCGCCATGTGTGCGAGAATGTTTCTGGGCATTTCTGCCACTGCGGAAAAATTATCTATGCGATGCGAAAACATACCCTGACACAACATCACACGATTTCTGAAGTTTGTCCGTTCCAAGGCAAGAACTTTCAGGGTGTCGATAAAACGCCGCTTCTCAGCACCCTGCAACTCGATACCATTCAGACGTCCTTCCAACAAGTACAGCGCAACAAGCCGTTGCTGGAATTCTGTCAGGTTGGCACTGTTGGCGTTCACTTCCTTGCAGGCATAGTACAGCGTCTCACTGATCCATCGCTCGTTCTTAGCTCTCTCAACTTGAGGATGGATTCTAGTGAAGGCCTCTCTGAAACGTTTGGATCCAGCGACATAGTTCAAGTTCTTCGCCGTTCGCCAGGCTGTGTTCAGAGGCACAGACACTACTTCTATGGGATCAAACACTTCGCTGAAAGATTTCTCTTTGGAGATGTCTTTCAGGTTCTCGATATGATTACCAAGCTGTGTTTCGTACTGAATTGCTAGTTTAGCACAGCCGGTTACACAACGTTCAGCAGTAATGGCAGAGAACTTCGGGGTGGACTGAAACTGCATGATAGCATTGTCGTCCGAAGTGTCAGGCGGTGTTTCGGGAAGAAGGACATAGTACGCACCAGAAGCGTGCCTCGCGTGCACTCTTTGTGACGAAGAAGCCCAGGGAAACCGTAGAAGACATAAAACCCCTTGACGACCTTGCAGCGTGCGCATCGCCATTTTGCGGCTTCATAGGAGTGGTGTCCCTTGTACACGTTGAGTCTCCGCTGCGCATGCGCACGACGACCTAGGCGAAAACGATCGACGATGGCTCAGGGGATAGTACACGGCAAGTTCGTTCACGGTTTTGTCTCTGTCGGCGAGTTACTAATCGTGGCCGAAGATCTGAAGAAACGAACAAGCAATACCAACGCAGGTGACTTTAGTATATTTCAATACAACGACCTCCATTCGGTGAGCAGAGCACTCGCTAGCGCACGTTTGAGCCGGCAGAGCGTGCTATGGAGACTACATTATGTATGTAGTCTCTCTGGTTTGCCTGAGCCGCTCAGTCACTGAGTCGAGTTCGTCAGCTCAGTGCCCGCCTGTCGATGACTCTGCCAGTCTGAGAGACTTGACGGACATAGATCGTCTGATTTGAAAACGTATCTGTTCCGGCTGGTTTTCGACTAGGGCGTTTTCTTCCTCTTGATTCAGCCGCTGCTGTTAACCTTACAAAACGTGTGACTGCCTCCTCAGTCCTACTCACGGCAGAATTTCGCTGAAGATATACATCACTGAACATCAGTCCTCGTCCACCGACCTCAGTTTCCGTCTTAGACGAGACTCAGTAATCACACCGAGTTCTCGGTACATCAGTGTATATCAGGTGAAGAAACACAGCAAAAAGTTGTAAAGTACTGTAATAAGTTGAAAGGAAAAAACAAACAAACTCAGAAATTGTTTAAAACCAATTTTCGGAGTCAAGTCAAGTCAAGTCAAAATACTTTATTTCATCCCCGTAGGGCAATTCATGCGGGCGAGCATAAGACACATAAAAGAAGTTAAGATCATTAAATTCATATAATTGTACTCTCTCTCTCTCTCTCCCCCCCCCCCGGCCTCCCCCCCCCCCTCTCTCTCTCTCTCTGGTTTTTGACGGGGAGCCTATTAAAACACGCTAGGTTAATCAGTTCAGCGCTAGACCGTGATGTTGCTTCAAAGACGCGTGAGAGTAATTTCGGAAATAAAAAGGCGGAAATTCAGCGCTAGACCGTGATGTTGCTTCAAAGACGCGTGAGAGTAATTTCGGAAATAAAAAGGCGGAAATCAGTAAAGCTTTTTTTCTGGGTTGTTTGTTAATTAGAAGATGTTTAGACAGTTAGGTTGTCAGTTGGAAGATGCACTGACGGGACAAAAATAATGCACGCTCTATTATTGCCAGGTGTACCTACGGCCTACAAGATGCTATCAGTCTAGACGGAACAGTGCTGTTGAATACGAGATGTCAGGGTGGGCCTCGAGTAATCTCATACGGAAGCAGAAGACAAAAATTAAGCTCTCGCAGTTCCACGATGCTGCTGAGCGTAGTATTCATATCAGTGATTTTACCCGCCGGCCACAGACCTCGCCGATCCGTGCACAGCTTCCTGATTTTGAATGTGGGCTTCACTTACATCAGAGGCAGCCGCGGCATGTGCTATGTACTTTACTGCAGCCAAATTGTTCCTCGTTAGCCTGAGACTGATCTCCCTTTTTTTATCTGCCTGCAATTAATATTGCTCGTTCTGAAGTCCGCCATCCGGCGATTACAGCAGCAACACGTGCCCTCTCCTCTCCTCTCCTACCCCCCAACCGGGCCGATTCAACTGCTTCTTCCTCCAAACACCCCCTCTCCCCATCCCTCCAGCGTCCCCCTTACGCCCCCCCACCCCCTCTCCGTCGCGTGCTTTAAGCCCGCAATGACGGTCATATAGTTTGTCCCAGGGCCTGCTTGGCTGTCAGAGGAAGGAGAGGAAAAAAGAGGACAGGGAGTCCATGACCAGGCGGCTTTAGTGCTTTGTTTACAATACTTCAATCTCGTAAAAGAAAATAAGGCAGTTGCGTATCTGGCGTGTGGTTCATAGGTTTCACCCTAGTCTGGGAGCCCCTAACATTTCTTTCTTCTTTTTTTTTTCTTTTTTTTTTTTTTTTTTCGTTGTTGTTCTAGTTTTGTTTTGTGCTTCTTCTTTTTTGTCCTTCTTTTGGGGGGTTGTTTAAAATGCTACGCCGGCCAAACCAGCCTATGCCTACCGTAGCTAAGGCAGCATCAAGAGAGGCAACTAAGCTCAGGTTAAGGCATGATCGAGGAATTGCTTCCCTTCTCCCATATTATCTATTCATGTATAGCTGGCCCACATAGAACGAATACCATTGAGGGGACAGGAGAGTCACTAAGATTAAGAACGAAAAATATCTGGGGCACGAGTTTTCGCCATCCGCGCCTCGGCGTGACCTTTTTTCTTGTGTTTGTTCTTGTTGTATACTCTTATATATATATATATATATATATGTGGATGGCTGTGAAAGTTATTTGTCCTGCCGAAAAGGAGAACCTGTCCTCTCGCTGGAAAGTGGGTTTTCCAAAAATAAAAATAAGAAAAGGAAAAAGAGAAGGAAATTTTATACACGAACAGTCGCAGCGAACTGTATCCAAATCCAGTGGTGTGGAACCGCAGTGCTCGATAGACCTCGTGATCAGAACCACGCGAAACAAATAGAAATTAGATGACGTTGTATGACGTAAGGTCTCCGTAACAAACAACCTGAAAGGAACCCCCAAATCAGGGAAATTGAAATCGAAACAACGAAATCACCAATACAATGTTATGATTTCAATGCTCAGTACCTAACGATCATTCCTATTTCCTTCCTATGATCAGAAGTCCTCGTACGTTCTATATTCGTTTCCATCGCAACATACAGTAGTCGTATCGTCTTGACGTCACCAAACATTTTGACGTCATGTTTGATGACGCCACCCCCACAACACAAACGTCACGTGATCAAGGCCCGCCATAACGCTCAGCACTCAGCATACGAGCAGAAAGAAGTCTGAAGAAGCAGACGTGACATGTCGAAGCATAACTTTTCGCCAACCCAACCTATACAGCGCATAGTAGTAGTATGACCAATTATGAGGCCGGCAAAACGAGGAAAAAAACGCAAAATGGACGCGCTCATAGGCGGTGATAACTCCACGGCCCATGACAGCTGCCCATCCACTGCAAAAGCGCCATGCCTCTCTCAAGGTAAGGCCCTCTTTTTTTTTTTTTCTTTTTTTTTAGGCCAGGGCTCGGCGTGGAAGCGACGCGAAAATCAGACGCCACCTTAGGCGCCGAAGTCTTACATGGCCTCAGTGTCGCCCACAGGGCTTATCCGTATCTAGGGTTGTGGGTGGATGTCAACGGGCGATTCTGCGACTGTCTTGATCGTCCACCCCCTAGATTCGCGTCTTTTGAATTGTAAATACAGCCAAATGGCTTTTAAGAACCAAATTTTGGAATCCCTACATACCCACATGCGCACACTGTGGGATGTTACATTGTATTACCCAGACTACTGAGTGGGTGGGTGGGTGTTTGGGAGTTCCCAGACTACTGGGTTTTCTCACACGAAGCAAGAAAAGAGGAGAACTGAAAGAAGATGCGTACACTTATTGAGCAAAGGGCCTAATTGTCATTGATTTGTTATGCGCTTAGGATTCTTTACGTCAGGCGTTGTCGAAATTGTACAATCGTCATAAAAAGGCAAGCACCACCTTGCGGTTCTGGGTCGGTTGTGGTGTAAATGGTCATAGTTTGCAGACCTCTTCATATCAACTCACCAAACTCAACTGTGGTGTTGACAAGAAATCAGACGACGCTGTGAAAGCAGACAATCTTGCACGTGCATACAGGAACACCCTGGCAGCTTCAGTGAACGGTCTAGAAAAACAACAACAACAACAACAACAACAACAAAAACCCCACCTTCCATCAAAATTAACCCGACATCAGCAGCAGACTCATCGCAGCAAATTTGAAGAAAAAGGCGATATATGCACGTGGAAAACCGACACTTTGGATACTGTTCACGTGTTTGCCTTTATAAGTAGATACGGAGGCGTCAGTTTAGTGTGGTTCTCATGAATCTGACTCCAGTGTGTGTGTGTGTGTGTGTGTGTGTGTGTGTGTGTGTGTGTGTGTGTGTGTGTGTGTGTGTGTGTGTGTGTGAACGTACGGGCCGGGGGGGGGGGGGGGGGTACAAAAGGGTGGGAAGGGGAGTGAAGGAGAGAATGAAGGATTGCGGCCATCTTTGGAGGTTGGTGTGTGTGTGTGGGGGCGTGTGTGAACGTACGGGCGGGGAACTGCCGAAGGGGGGGGGGGGAGGGTACATAAGGTTGGGAGGGGGACTGAGAAAATGAAGGATTGCAGCCATCTTGGGAGGTTGGGGTAAACACGAGAGATGCTGAAGATATCTTTTGGCTACTCACAAAACCGACAAGAGATGTAATCATAGCTTAGGGCTGTCGGCCGCGACCGAATGAATCAAACTGAAAAGTACACCGTGACATGACCCGCAACATGTGCTCAGTCAATGGATGTCTTTTCTCGATTGCTGAATATCACGACATGCGGCATTGCTGTGCTTGAAATCACGAACACGGTCTGCAGACATATGCTAAGGAACAACCACAACAACAAAAGCCGGCAATGAGACGACAAAAGCCATAGAAATTACTGTTACAATACACACAGAACGTACGCAGTCGCTCGACAGAAAAGATCAGCACACAAGGATAGGTACTCTTTTCAGAAGACGTAGTGGTGCCACTATCTTTTGGAGGTTGCCTAAAACCGGCCGTGGCATCCACCTTTATTAGTGATAGTCTAGAGTTCTTCTTTAGTTAATACAATTTCCTAAAACATGACACAGCTGCCTATCACTCCCCAGCGCTATTCGCCGAAGAGTCTTGTCTTGATGGTTCAGTCCGACATAGGTTTCTGCTGGTCTCTCCTCCGGTCGGTGTTCGTCCCGGGTATTCTTTCTTCTTTCTCTTGCCTCTCTTCTCCTCCTGTTGTATCCTCCCTCCACAGCCTGAATGTCCATCCTATATATATAGGTCCCGGCAGTCCGCAGGCCCTCACGGGCGGCTAATCCGACCACCGGTCAAAGTAATCACATAATCCGGTCATCAGTTTAGACTGACCACATAGCATAAGCGAGATTCATCTAGGTATACATGTGACGCCCTGCTATTCTTACTTTGCCTGTCAAAATCAACATAAATGCCGGCCTTGGCGGTCACGTCCTAGAGAGTCAATAAAAAATGTCATCCCTGATTGGCATAAGGTTTCTCGAAGGCGGTCACGACCTAGGTTACACAGGTCATTGTGTAACATTACCAAAAATACAGCCAGGCTACGAAACTAAAAGAAGTGCAGTGGGAATTTCAAAACGACATCCGGGCAATGAAACGAAACGAAATCACAATAGAACCGAGACAATGAGCGCCTAAAATAAACTTTTTCCTTTCATAGCTTGCATTGTCGTTTGGTCTGAATGCACATCGATCAGCCAAAATGAAACGCACACAGGTAATTGGAAGTGCGGTTATTTTCAGAATTCACAATGTTTCTTTCAGGATCTGTATGATCACTGCTTCCATGATATGACACAACCTACGCAGCAGCCATTTTGTTTTTCTCCCTTTCTTTTCTTGTTTGTTGTCGAGTGGGATCACTCGTGATCGACGATAAAAGAAACCTTGCCTCTAGTTGAGGAAATGCGTGTTCACAAGTAATTGCACCGCCTCTTTATTCATATTACAGGCACCGGAAAGCTGGCAAGGGAAATTTTCCCTTCTCACGCACAGTGAACATTAGGTCAAAATGAAAATATTGTTTCCAATCTCATCGTTAGACTAGGTGGGTCAGCATTATTTTTATTTTGTCTGAGGGGTTCCCACTACTGAAGCCAAATACTGCCCCAGTTGTTCACCTGAGACAGACAGGATCCAGGGGAAGTAGTTATGAGACACGAGCGGTCCCTTGAATCAGCTAGTAGTTTAGTTTCGCTGCTTTTTTTTTTTAATAAAGCTTGGGAAATAAAAACCTGGGGCGGATGTGATGTAACATGGTCGGACTCAACAAAACAGTAACAGGTCAGAGTCAGGTGGCTCAACGGCCGGGTTGAATGTCGGATTCAAGATCGGAAGCTCTCAGGTTTGATCCCGGCAGGATCAAAAATGACTACAATTACTTTTCCAAGTTACTCTTACTTTTACTCTCCCCCACGCCCCCCACCCCAACCGCGTCCCCGCAATTCAATAAAAGAAAATATCCTTCCATCCCCAACATCCCCGTACCCAAACCCCCACCTTTAGGACTGCCGGCGTGGTGGACAAAAGGGTTTTTTGTCTTTGAGCCCCCGTGTCATTGGGCCCCCGTGTCATTGGGCCCCCGTGTCATTGGGCCCCCATGTCATTGGGCCCCCACACTAGTAAGAAAACGGGATGATGTCTTTGAGCCCCCATGTCATTGGGCCCCCGTGTCATTGGGCCCCCGTGTCACTGGACCCCCCGAACTGACCCGCGTTTGAACTTCAGGCACGATCAAGAAGGCAGTCTGGGCGCCGGTACTCGTGCGCGATCGGGGATCTAGCCTATGCCGCTCTAAGAATAGTTTTACTGACTTATTCGGACTTTTGCACGTGATCGTGCCTGAAGTTCAAACGTGGGTCAGTTCTATGATTGGCGAAAGCAGACAAAATTCAGTCGCAACAGACAAAAATTTTCGCGAAAAATACGTTTTTTTCGCGACAAAACCGCTTCAATCTTTCCGCGAAAAAAAAAAACAAAACAAAAAAACCTGTCGCACTTTTTCTGCAGAAGTTGGTGTCCGTTTTTTTGGCGAAAAAAACCCCAACCCCCCCCCCCCCCCCCCCCCCCCCAAACTAGCCAACTCAGTTAGGTTTTCGCGAAAAAACGCCGTCATTTTTTGTGTGATAAAAACACCGCCCTGTTTTTTCGCGAAAAAACTGACGGGTGCTTTTTCGCGAAAAAACTGCTTTTACTTTTTTCGCGGAAAAACCTTTTTTGCAGAAATACTTTTTTTCTGGAGCTTGCACATTTCATACCTGCCAGGGTCACAAAAGTTTCTTAGCTTGAGAAACGTCTACATAGTAACTGAAAAATGGGGGCCCAAAGAGACGGGAGCCAAAGAGACGGGGGCCCAATGACACGGGGGCCCAATGACACGGGGGCCCAATGACACGGGGGCCCAATGACACGGGGGCTCAAAGACATCTAGCCGGACAAAAGACCTTAATCCCAAAGCAAGGGTGGGTAGGTGGGTGTTTGGGAGTTTAACGTCCTTTTCCACCACGTAAGGGTGATATCAAAGACAGGGCAACGAGAAAAAGGCCAGCACAAATATTTGGCTCCAGCCGGGACTGATTCGAAATCACGACCCGAGCATTGAAAGTCCAACGCTCTACCATTCGGCTACCCCGGCTCCCCAAGCAACAACAACAACAACAACAAAATTAACAATACTGACATCCACCCTTGTCTCCTGCGTCCTAACTCGGGAACCAAGCCAATGATACGTCACGACCTCGACCTCCTCTGCGTCCATGCCTCCACCCATCCCCCACCCCCTCCCTCCCTGCCTCCTCAACCCGTCTTCCCCACTTACGCCCGTGTCCTTTTCTCCATGTGCAAAGTAATCCGCGTTAGATCGACCAGCAACTGAGACCCATACCGAGGCAGAGCCATGGAAACACTCGCCTTTATCGGAGAGCTCAGCTCACTTCCTCTCCATTTCCGCCTCAGCTGATCCAAACGCTGGAGCAGATTTCTGCAGGGTCCCACTCTCTGCCGCAACTAGAAGAATAAATATGCTCTGAACTAGGTGTGACCCAGCGATGCCCCATTTAGTTGCCAAGTCAAGTCAAGTCAAGTCAAGTCAAGTCAAAGTTTATTTCAAAATCCCGTTGGGGGTACATGAAACTAGAAATTAACATACATCAAGCTCACCACACCGACCAACATACATCATAGTCATTCGCACACACGTTTTGCAGGACTCATACATACATACATACATACATACATACATACATACATACATACATACATACATACATACATACATACATACATACATACTACGTACAAATATATAAATAGACTTAATGGAATGGAATGGGATGGGATGGGGTGTACCTAATACACCATACCTACATGCATACCACATACATGCTTACATACATACATACATACATACATACATACATACATACATACATACATACATACATACTGCGTACAAATATATAGTATATGTATTAGTTGCCTGTGACAGTGACTGGTCCCTCTGTCCTCCCCCCCCCCCCCCCCCGCCCCCCAACATCTTTGTTCCCTCCTTCATCACCCCTCCACCTCCCACCCACCCCTCACTTTCACAACCGCACGCGACTCGGCCGTTTCTTCAGTGAACCAGAAGCTCTCGTGTTTCGCTTTACGAGCGATGAAATAGGTTACTGTTTGCGATATTTCAAGAAAATGGGCCCTTTTTTTCTGTGCAGGGTCGTCCGTAATGGATGTCAGTGCCTTCTTCTTTTCTTTAGCTCTTTAAAGCCCTTGCAAAAATCGCTTTTTACTTGAAATCTTCTTATAACTAGGAACCACTTCAAGCTATTATTATGCAACCTGCAGCGGTCCCGGGCCTAGCGGGGAAAGCCCACGCCTTGCGTGATAGTGGCTTGAAGTGGCTCCTACCGGTGTGCAGTGGCTGTTTCTGTTAAACCAGTCTTATAATAATGATAATAATAAATTGAGTACTTAAAGGACGCCGCCCTCCCTCTCGCGGGAGCTCAGGGCGCCTTACAAAGAACACACACATACTCACCCAGAAACACAACATGCCTCCACACATACATTTAACTAAAAACACATGATGTGCAGCATCATACACGGGCTGCCCCTGGCTTACACACACACACACACACACACACACACACACACACACACACACACACACACACGCACACACACACACACACACATGACCAGCAAGATGATGATGTGGCAACAGTTATTGGTTGAAGGCTGTGAAGAGGTAGGTTTTCAAATTTGTTTTGAAAGATAGTTTTGTGTCTGCATATCTGATCGAAACTAGGAGATCATTCCAACAAGTCGGACCCTGGTATGAATAACTACGCTGACCAAAGGTCTTTGTCCTGACTTGAATTTGCGAGTGTCAGCAGCAGAACGAAGTTCTGAACGAAGTTATCACGTAGTGGGCAGGGGATGGTCGGCCCTGGGCTCTTAAGAGTTAATTTCTTTTCTTTTCCTTCCAGATCCAGATAGTTTGAAACCGTAGGACTGCAAGATACCCTACCTGGCGCGAACAGACAAAAACGATTACATAATGATCAAACTCACTGAACTTGATTTGCTCAGTTTTCTTGTTTCGCCTCGATAGATTTTCTTTCAACAATATCTGCGATCTTATATGGCAGCATATGTCATCTTATATGTTATTTGGTATGAAACCTGTGTGGACTGAGGTTCGAACCCCAACAATTAAAATTAAATTTGTACAGACCCTTTCCAAGTGCAGGCTTGTATTTTGAAATCATCTCTTTGTGGAAAACAAACACTGACTTGTTTTCGGGATAGCCGCTGTGGTGGTTTCTGTTGGGCACACGTCACGAATGTACAAACACTGAATTACCAAAATGTCCATTCATTGTTTCTGATGAAAGGGGACAGCACCAACAGGCAATGTACCTTAGTTCTTTCCCTTGGCAGGCACCGCATCCGGGGACTCCCAGGGCGGTGCCGTCCACAAGTTCGTCAACTTGGTGCGCGATCTGGAGCGCGAAGGGGACGGGGAGAGGGCGGGGTCTCCCGACGGGGAGGGGCCGCCCCCCGAGGTCCATTCGCTTCTGTGCGACCTAGACGATGTGTGGACACACCAGTATCCGCTGCCGCTGTCGGCTCTTCCGAGCAAGCCCATCAGAACAGGTGAGTTACTTACCCCTGACCTGGGTAAATGATGAGGTCTTCGCTGAGGAGACACAACTGCATAGGTCTGCAACGTCAACAAAACGCCGCAAACAGTCCAGCCAGTGTGTGTGTGTGTGTGTGTGTGTGTGTGTGTGTGTGTGTGTGTGTGTGTGTGTGTGTGTGTGTGTGTGTGTGTGTGTGTGTGTGTGTGAGGGGGGGGGATGCTTCCAGGACGCAGCCGTCAAGAAAACGCCTCAAACAGTCCAGTGTGTTTGTGTGTGTGTGTGGGGGGGGGGGGGGGTGCAAAAATCGCGCTTGTACTTGAAATCCTTATATCACTAGGAGCCACTTGAAACCACTATTATGCAATCCGCAGCGTTCTCGGGCCTACCGGGAAAGCCCACACCTTGAGGCTTGAAGTGGCTCCTACTGGTGTGCAGTGGCTGTTCCTTTTTTATCACATAGTGGGCAGAAAGTGGTCGGGTTGGGGCTCATATGGGTTACTTCAATTCTTGTCCCAGGTAACAAAGCCTACGACGCCATTTTGCCGGATCTTCCAGCGCTGGGTTACCGACCCCTGACACTGGTGGCCAAGGGACGGTCGGGCACGATTCTACTCGCTCAGGACATTCGGGAGGGCACGAGTCGCCGCGACTCGGAGTGTCGCCCCGTCGCCATCAAACTCCAGTCAGGCAGAAAGCGCAAACAGCCCGCGAATCTCAGGTACCATCATCATCATCCTCGTCGTCGTCGTCGTCGTCATCATCATCATCATTGTCACCGTCATCGTCGACGTCGCCGTCGTCATCGTCATCATCATCGTCGTCGTCGTCGTCGTCATCATTATCATCATCGCATCACTATCACCATCATCAGTCTAAGGAATCATCATCTTCTTCTTCGTCGTCGTCGTCGTCATCATCCTCCCCTTTCTCCGCATCAAAAATAGCAGGAAAAGATTTGGCTGCTTCAGCCAATTTCAAATAATATTAATGTTGTTGCTCTTGTCGTCGTTGTTGTAGCATGCGTAATTGTTGTTTCATCTGGGATGAAGACAGAACAAAACAAACCGAAACGACCAAAGAACACAAAACACTCTCTGTACTTTTTATGGCTTTTGAATTTACACAAATGTATTCCATGCAATTTTCGAGCCGTCGCTTCCTCTAACAGGCCCGGGAGGGGGTGCTACATGTGTCTATGTAAAATGAGTCTATGTAATAATCCTCTCTCTCTCTCTCTCCCTCTCTCTCTCTCTCTCTGTGCGCGCGCGTCCGCAAAGAAAAAAAATCAAGATTGCTATTTCCTCGGAAACTATAAACAGCAGAGGCACCAAACTTGAGTTGATGAGAGACATCGATGTGAGCTTTCCAGGCATACCCTAAAACTTTAACAAAACTGTAATCGTAGCATTTTCTGAGGATTACAATTACCAGAGGCACTAGACTTAACATGATAACAGACAGCGCTGAGAGTTTTCAAGGCATGACCTTGACTGAAGCTGTCCATTGAAAAGGTCAACATTTGCATTTTCTCAGAAACTACGGATACCTGAGACTCCACACTTGACATGGTAATAGACAGTGATTAGATCTTTACAAAGACACACATTTGAATGATCTTGAACTTATTTTCACGTTACCCTTGAACAGGGGTCAAGTTCACAGGGCTTTGTGGAAATGCTACGTAAAACCAGCCTATGCCCACCGTAGCTAAGGCAACATCAAGGGAGGCAACTAAGCTCAGCTAGGCATGAAGGGCTGCATCCCTTCTCCCATAATTTATAGCTGGCCCCCAGAACGAATACCGAAGAGTGGGTGGGAAAGCCGCCAAGAATGAAAAAAAAAAAGTCTGGGCAGGGGCTTTTACCACCGCCTCGGCGTGTGCCTTCATCATTATGTTCTGCCTCAGGAAAGACATCACGGAGGAGATGCTGATCCACCAGCGCCTGCAGCACGTGAACGTGGTGAGTCTGCTGACGACCATCAGCTATCAGGGCCGCCTGGGGCTGGTGCTGGAGTTCTGCGAGTGCGGGTCCCTGGAGCAGCTGCTGCGGACGCACGGCGCCTGGTTCATCCCGGAGGCCGTGGCTCGTCGCTACCTGGAGCACCTGCACTCCGCCCTCGAGTACGTCCACCTGTCAGGTGAGCTTTCCGGAAGTGGTCCTGAGAGAGGAGGGTCAGGCTGAAGGCCGACGCTTGTTGTAGCCCCGAGCCCTTCAGCTGAAGGGTGCGGGGGTATGAAAATAATAAGAAGAAAAAAATGTAAAAACTGTTAAAGTGACAAAAAAACTAAACTAAACCTTTAAAAAAGTATTTAAAAACTATTAAAAAAAAACTTTGGCAAAAAGCCCGTGACAACAATAAACCCAAAAGTTAAAATAAAAGTTTAAAACCCCTAAAAACTATGAAATAACAAATTGAGAGATAAAAAAATGAAATGGATTATAAAAATCTGGAAATGTCAGTTTTCATTCAGCTGTTGCAACGAAAATTGAAGTCTTAAAACGAAAAATAAAAGTCAGAAAATATAACGTAGTATCCACGTGCTTGCTAATTTCCTGTTCAAGTGCTCTCTCTCTCTCTCTCTCTCTCTCTCTCTCTCTCTCTCTCTCTCTCTCTCTGCACTTTAAGTTCAGTTCCGCCACACACGAAACGGAAGACCATTATATGAGCCACACATTTGGAGAAAAACAACCAACAAAAAAATGAACTAACCAAAACACACACACGCACGCACGCACGCACGCACGCACGCACGCACGCACGCACACACACGCACACACACACACGCACGCACGCACGCACACAGGCAGCGTCATGAAATGGTGAGGAGATTTGGGGGAGGGGGGGGGGAATAAGGCCTACGCATTCACTTTTTGACAGATTTGAGACTCACCTAAGGAAGTATATATATATAGCCGGCTTGCCGAACTAATGAGATATGGAATCGGGTCTCTCTCGGCGCGTCATCAATTTTCAGGGGGAGGGGGGGGGGAGGGGGAATGCGAGCTGGAGCATCTTAGCCGTACTCCATTATGCCCTTTCATCACGATTTCGCTGAAAAGGCTCCAGAGGACTCCACGTATCAATTTCCCAGTATTTCTCACGCCTATTTGTGACACTTTGGGGATACAGGCTTGACAGGAGATTTACGGGTTTTTAAAAGCGTGTGCACGCTTTTACCCCGAGGTTTCTATGTCTGCAGGAGGTCGCATGGCAATCGTTGACTATCCGGGGAAATCTTGGCATTCGTTTCACGAGCAGACACTGTGGACTATATATCATTAATGCTGGACACGTAGACATTGAGGGGGTTTCCTAGCGAAAACGTCCGCGTGCGTCCGCGATCGCTGCGCGTAGTTATCCGGTTTCCGTGACCGCTCGCGAAGAGCGTAAGCGAACGTAAGCGAGCGGCCCGGGAAGGTAGTTCGCCGCGAGCAAAAGGTCACGTGGTCAGTTTCTATGTAAACAAAGATGGCGGCGCCCACCGAAGGCCTCGTTGAAGTGGAACTAAGAAATGGCTTAAAATGAATTTGCGGGTGGATGGAGACCTTCTGTCCCAACTTGTAATTGTGCAGAATAGTATATGAAAATAATTTGAGCTAATTGCACCGGGCCGTGGTCGCCAGTCATTCAGGGATATGTTGTGCGTGTTTGTGGGGAAGGAGTGGTCAAAGTAAGTACGTAGGGGTGCCTTACGTCTCCGTTTTGCATCGAGCAGAACATGCATACTAGCGGTATAGTCATGCTCCAAGCCATTAATTATTGCTCCTCCTCAAAAACGTCGTCTTCTGCGCTCAAAAGATGACTAATAGCTGCGAGCACTAGAGTTTTCTTCTTCCTTTTCAGCCTTGCCAACAACCGTGTTCGTGATTCAGCCGCCATTTTGAAAGCGCCTTTTTCTAATTGGCCGTTTCCCAACGAGGAAAAGCGACCTCCGCAAGCGCCCGCGAGCGCATTTGCGTAAGCAACGCGGCCATTGTTTCCTGCAGGCAAATTTCTCTTTCGTTACGGCTCATGTAACTTAACTGACGGCAGAGGCGTTCTCGGTTATGTGTGTATCGTGATATTAAATTTACCCCCCCCCCTTTTTTTTCCCCCCTTCTTTTAGTTATTTATCTACGTGATTTGTTTCCACCAGGGAGTACGAGCATTCAAGCGAATAACCTCGGTCATTCACTTCGTAAAAATGTCGTCAAAACAACCGGGAGCACCCCCCCCCCCCAAAAAAAAAAAAAAAAACCCGAGCAGTTATGGAAACCCAGAGGGGAGACAATCAGTCAAACCAAACAACCCATTTCCGCCAAGCGCCTTTTTGTCCAGTATTGAGTTATCCACGGGGGTTATTGAAGATGGCGGGTGTTATTCCCGGTGCTACTTTCGTTAAAAAAAAAACTAAACGATTGCTCTCAGCTACATACATATGTTTGACATCTTTACGTTCGACCCAGCAGGTAAGCTATCGAGGATACAAATCAAAGTTATCGCCCATCCTGTCCCTGTGGTTGGATGTGATCATTCTGACCTCTTCGCATTGTAGTAAGGTGCTGCTGAAAGTCTGTTTCTGGTGGATAATCGGCCTCTTTCTTTAACACAAAACTGTCAGAATTCAAGGAGTGTTTCCAGTGCTACAAGTGTTTGGAAACGGAAACACTCGGTGCTACCGTTTACTCGCTTTCGGTTTGCCTATGTGCAAGAAAGGGGCCGTGCATAGTGTGTTTAGTATTGAGATCGTCAAAGGTTTTCGGGAATAGCTTTTTTTTTTTTTTTTTTGTAAAACTGTGATTTTGTGAATATTTATTCAAAATTTCTGTTTGTCTGGGCTTCAAAAAGGCAGTGGGGGAGCCGGGGTGGCCGAATGGTAGAGCGTTGGACTTCTGATGCTCGGGTCGTGAGTTCGTATCCCGGCTGGGGCCAAATATTTGTGCTGGCTCTTTCATCGTTGCCCCGTCTTTGATATCACCCGTATGTGGTGGAAAAGGACAACCCCCAAACAACCACCCACCCTCAAAAAGGCAGTGAAAACATCGACCTGGTCTGGGTCACTTAGCCAGAAGAAACCGGGAAAGACCCTGGTTGTTGTAGAATTTATCGGGTCACAACTTCCTCAATAACCCTTTCTCTACAATGAGGTCTACAAAAGTGGCGGCATGAAAAATTTACCGGCGAAATCCGTCGGCGACTTCGATACCAAACGCATTACGTCAACCAGAAAGTGACGTGTTGAAACGCTGTTACAGTATAGCGACAAATGCATGCTCATTTTTTTATATATATTTTTTTTACTACTTTCTTATCCCTTTCGGGAAATTCGGGCTGCTTCCCCCGTGGGAAGTGCGTCGCCGCGGTGCAGCGCCACCCAATATCTATCCTTTTTTTTCAATTTTGATGGAGGAGGTAAGCCGGATTACCCGGAGAGAAACCTCCGATGAGCAGCCCGGAAAAACCGGTGTCACATATCACATATTTCAGTCACGTGACTGTACCTGAGAGCAATCGTCGTCAAAATTTCAAAGTCGGAGTAGCACCGGAACGTCTTCCGCCGTCTTGACTAAACCCCTTGTACCAGTCTCCTGCCGGACTTACGCCTGGGCAGTCCCTAAAGTTTGTAGCCCGAGGGAGGGGCTTTGACTACTAACCACGCCAGATTAAATTACTGGACAGACTTCAAAGGCACAGAGAAGCTTGACTGAATCCAAGTGTAGAGGAAAACGGACGCACATAATTTTAGGGAAGGGACTGACGAAAAACTGCTTGCAGTTCCGAATGTAAACACTTTACTTGACTTTGAGCCAAGACTGCCACTTCCTGCACCCTCAAAACAAGACCAAAGGGATAGGAAAACTGACAGAAGAAGAAAAAGAAGAAGAAGAAAGAGGGAGACAGAGACACCCAAGACTCAATTTGTTTATTCTTCACCCAGGCCATTGACCTAAAACATCATGGGGAATCTGTCCCCAGCAGGCTCACGACAAGCACTGGAAAAAAAATAATTGTTCGGTGTGTGTGTGTGTGTGTGAGAGAGAGATTGACGATGATGATGGCGACGATGTCGATCGGAAACGTTTATCACAGGATAAACCTGTTAGGCAGTTACTGCCTATCTTACAAACTGTCCTGCGCCGCTGCACTATTTCAAAACAGTGCAAAACGACAAGAGGGTGGGTGGGGGTTGGGGGTTTAACGTCCTTTTCCACCACATACGGGTGATATCAAAGACGGGGCAACGAAGAAAAAGCCAGCACAAATATTTGGCCCCAACCGCGTACCGGGATACGAACTCACGACCCAAGCATCAGAAGTCCAACGCTCTAACCATTCGGCCACCCCGGCTCCCCGCAAAACGACAAGAAAATGAACACGAACCATTAATGACTCTGTGTGTGTGTGTGTGTGTGTGTGTGTGTGTGTGTGTGTGTGTGTGTGTGTGTGTGTGTGTGTGTGTGTGTGCGTGCGTGCGTGCGTGCGTGTGTGTGTGTGTGTGTGTGTGTGTGTGTGTGTGTGTGTGTGTGTGTGTGTGTGTGTCTGTGTAGGCGTGGCTCATCGAGACCTGTGCCCGGCCAACATCCTGGTGAGTGGTGATAACACGCTGAAGCTGGCGGACTTCGGGCACGCCGTGTACTACCGGACAGGCGACCCCTTCTGTGAAGACTACTGCTGTGGTACTCCCGGCTACCAGGTATATAAAGAGACGCACAGACAGACACACGGACACTGAGACAGTGATTCAAAAAATAAATGCATAAAAGCCCCCTTCACTACTGCTGTGGTACTCCCGGCTACCAGGTATATAGACACACAGGGGTGGGTGGGTGTTTGGGAGTTTAACGTCCTTTTCCACCACATAAGGGTGATATCAAAGACGGGGCAACGAAAAAAAAAAAAAAAAGGCCAGCACAAGTATTTGGCCCCAGCCGGCGGGATTCGAACTCACGACCCGGGCATTGGGAGTCCAACGCTCTACCATTCGGTCACCCCGGCTTCCCCTATATAGACACACAGACACGCGGACAGTACATGTCATTCGAAAATAAATGCATAAAAGCACCCTTCAGAAACTAGTTTTCAGGGCTTAAAATCTTCTTCTACAAATAGCCCTGCTTCCCAGAAGCAACCCTGTTCCGCGTCCGTCGCTTCTCTAGGTCCCCTGCGACGACGTCCAAATCGGACTAACCGAGACCGAGCCGAGCTAAATGATACCTAAGAAGGAAAAAATAAAAACGCTCGGTGACAAGGAAAGTGGACAGTTGCGAACAACTTTGAGGTCCCAGTGTTATTTCACAGTGTGCACAGAAGCGGTGAAAACTGTCGCACTCACCAGCACAGTACATTTTCATCCTGTTTAGAGAGTATTTCCTGCATGAGTTGTCCTATTATTATCTGCTTTGTCTCTTACTCCCTGCTGTTCATTATTTCAACCGGATAGAATTTTATATAATAATAATCATAATAATGAGTATTGTATAGGCGCTTTACCCAATTTCATGAATCGGCTCAAAGCGCCGCGAACTGAACCCAAACACGCACGCTCATGTGACTCACACGCATTCTCTCACACACTGGACATAAACGCATTACAATCACATGGTGCGAAGGGTCAGCTCAGCTATTTAAATTTCGGAATTTAGAATTGCATTTATTTTTCAAATTTTGTGGGCTGAACATATCCAAAGCAGAGGGGGAGGAAGCCGGAGTACCCGGAGAGAACCCCCGACGATCGGCCCGAATGAACGGTGCCACATACGAGAATACGAGAAGGAAAAATTCTTTGCCCCGAGTGGGACTCGAACCCTTCACCTCTCGCATTGGTGACAAGTCTCTTAACCACTAGACCACCGACCGCCCCAGTATATATATATATATAAAAGGCCCCGGACTACATTTGCACCTCCCCCCCCCCCCCACTCCCGTGTTGCGAGGAGACAATCGCCCCCGTTAGTGGGCGACTGGAGTTTACTTGCCCCTCCTGCGCATGAGGGCGGGTGGGTGTTTGGAGGTTTAACGTCCTTTTCCACCACATACGGGTGATATCAAAGACTGGGCAACGATGACAAAGCCAGCACAAATATTTGGCTCCAGCCGGGGATACGATCTCACGCCCCGGGCATTAGAAGTCCAACGCTCTACCATGCGGCCACCCCGGCTCCCCTCCTGCGCATGACTGGTAACGGGCGAACTATACCAGCTGAGCCTAAACAACTAATTAAAAATCCTCTGCTGCAACAGGCCCCCGAACTGATAGTGAAGAGTCCGTACGACCCGCGCATCGGGGACATGTGGGGACTGGGTACAGTGCTTTACACCATGGTGGTCGGCCGCCTCCCCTACGGACGGATCAAGGACGAGCAAGAGGCCCGCGCCCTGCGACCTTTGGAATTCCCCGACCCGCACGTCATGATTCTCACACGCGAGGTCAAGGACTTGCTTCGCGGAATGCTGGCCTACGTGCCCTCTGCCAGGTACTGTTAGATTCTCGATGCAGTTACATTTGTGTGTGTGTGTGTGTGTGTGTGTGTGTGTGTGTGTGTGTGTGTGTGTGTGTGTGTGTGTGTTGTATTTCTTTGGTTTTCTCGTGGCTTTAACACATAACATACCGCGAACGAGGATATCCCGTTCTTCCAATTACATTTTTTTGTTTGTTTTTTGTTTGTTTGTTGTTGTTGTTGCTAAGACCTTCAGACCTTCCAGTCTTCCATAACTTACGATGGGAATAAGGTTCCTGGATAACTTACTTGGTACGAACAGAGTGAAAATAGTCGTTTCAGGCACACCACCACCACCACCAACAACAACAACGACAACAACACAACAAAAACAAAATGAAAGCGCATCCTTTCGAATATCCCGCCGGGCATGCGCGGCCACGCGGATACCCAAACGGTCCTTCTGCACATCACTTTCAGAGAAACTGAGTTGGTGGGGTGTCAGTCAGTAAGTTGTCGTGGGTGAGATTAGAGCGTACAATTGGATGCACATGGACCGGAAGGGCGATAACTTTGACTTTGAATCCTCGATAGCGCACGTGCTGGGTCGGATTATGTATGAAATGTATGTCGTATTTCATAATTGTCGTGGGTGTGATTAAAGCGTACGATTGGATGCACATGGACTGGAAGGGCGATAACTTTGACTTTGAATCCTCGATAGCGCACATGCCGGGTCGGATTATATATATCAAATATATGTCGTATTTCATTCGACACACTCTCTGGGGCACAGAGTCTTTCAGTGGAAAGTACCTCTGTGCACAGTGGGGAAATGGCGCTCACTGCGCTACCGTGACGGGCCTAATTTGTCTCGGTGCTCTCAAACACAAGGTCGCGCCGCACTATGTCATCCTTGACCAGCTTTGAACCCAGAGGGATCCTCAGTGGCGCAAGTGATGGCAGGCTGTCTTCAGAGTGAAAGTAGGCGTGTTTCTGAATCAGAGACATACATAACACGCCCCGCCGAAAAGGGACTGCACTCTGGAGTCTACATTCGACATAGACTCCAGAGTGCAGTCCCTTTTCGGCGGGGCGTGAAAATGTGACTGCTTACACCCAGCGCCATTTTCAAAAATGGCGAATTTTTTTTTAGAAAAGCGAAGACTTGTGTGTCATATGATTCGATTTGAAACGAAGTCTTGAATATCCGACCACTTTTCGTTTGGGCAAAATCTTTGCCAGCGAACAATTATTGCTGCGCTTTGATGGCACTGTTTACGTGGTGCACTGATCCAACAGGATGTGAGTAAACGGAAAGGGGGTTGCACTCTGACAGGCAAGTATTATTGCACGATGCAGACGATCACATACCTGCTTTGTGGTGGAATAAGAGACGATTACAAAAGCATACACACCCGTGCTCTAGGACTGAATGTAATAATAGATCTGTCCATTCAGACAGAGACATGTTATGTATGTCTCTGATTCAGAAACACGCCTACTTTCACTCTGAAGACAGCCTGCCATCACTTGCGCCATTGAGGATCCCTCTGGGTTCAAAGCTGGTCAAGGATGACATAGTGCGCGGCCTTGTGTTTGAGAGCACCGAGACAATTTAGGCCCGTCGCGGTAGCGCAGTGAGCGCCATTTCCCCACCGTGCACAGAGGTACTTTCCGCTGAAAGACTCTGTGCCCCAGAGAGTGCATTCGACAAGGTCAAAGTTATCTCCCTTCCGGTCCCTGTGATTGGATGTGATAAGCTGCTGAGACAATTACTATTCATCAGGGCGCCCCTTTCTCTCACAGAACAGTAACTGTCCTTTCTCTGTCCTCTATCCTCTTAAAAATTGCACAGGAGCAGACTTCCTCTTAAGTGCCTACACAGAAATCCATTACGGAAGCTGAAAGTAATCATTTCAGGGTGTGTGTGTGTGTGTGTGTGTGTGTGTGTGTGTGTGTGTGTGTGTGTGTGTGTGTGTGTGTGTGTGTGCGCGCGCGCGCGCGCGCTTCGTCTTTTGTTTCAATTTCTTTGCGAGCTTAATTATATTCAAACAAGACGGCTGCAGTTAGACGTTAGGCGGACTCCTGCTTGCGTCAAACTTTTAGCTGATTGTGCTGTTCACAGGAATTGCTCCTCTCTGCAATACTTGGAATGCAGGGAACTAGTGAAATAGGCAGCGACAATAGATTTCGCAATGCCGGAAAGTAATTAAAGTTAAACTTATAATCTCGTGCTGAAATTAGAGCTGGTGATCACTTCCAGCGGCTCGGTCATATAGGACAAAACAATGCGCATTTTTGGGTTTTTTATTATTTTTTTTTTAAGAATAAGGGCCAAAACGCAAAAGTACAGACTTCCGCTGTAATGGCCAGTGTCGCAAAGTTTTCACGAAATGGTA
>JACVVK020000281.1:202500-205000 GCA_018292915.2 Batillaria attramentaria | reverse complement strand
CTCTTTCGTTTTCTCAAAACGAGATGTATAGTCTCCCAGTCCACAAGGGGAGCCAGGGTGGCCGAATGGTAGAGCGTTGGACTTCTAATGCTCGGGTCGTGAGTTCGTATCCCGGCTGAGGCCAACTAGTTGTGCTGGCTTTTTCACCGTTGCCCCGTCTTTGATATCACCCGTGTGTGGTGGAAAAGGACGTTAAACCCCCAAACACCCACCCACCCTCCCAGTCCACAATGCACCTCAGGCACCTTGTTCTAGACCACAATGTACGTGTTATTCAGAAACAGATTCTTACCAACGCGGCAGAACTGCAGTCTGTCTCAGTGTGAATTTGTAGGCTGCACCTCTAAAACCGAACTTGCAAAATATGCTGAACACGGCCGCTGTCAGTGATCGGATCTGTTGATAACGTTATTTTTTTTATATCCTTTTACTTCCGTCCTCCTGGTCTCTTAGAAAGCCAGACAACAACTGGACCAAATGATGCAACCTTTGTTCGGAACTGTGATTTCCAAATGCAGCATCACTACAGTTACAGCGACAGATAGAGGTTTGTTTTTTTGTTGTTGTTTTTTTTTCGAGAATGACCCCCCTCCCCCCTTCCCCCCCCCCCTCCCCTCCCTTTCTCCTTCTCCCACTGTCAATTTGCATGTAGTAATTCAGTCTTCTCTCACCTTCGTCGAGCACTCGCCTCCAAGGAAACTGCTCACGCGTCACTATTGCAATTTTAACCACTACAAACTGACGCAATCTCACAGGCAACATTACAACCACAACAGGACCAAACGAAGCAATTTCCGCCGTAAGTTCTTCTGTCCAGACGGAGCACCGCTCAGTACAAGACAAGAGTCACAGTTTCGTCAAGTGGCATTTTCAGCCCACTTCCAACTTACGTTTAAGTTTCTTCATGGTGTATCAGAAACGGTCAATGGAAACTTCAGACAACTGGACCGAAATAATGCAGCTTCTGTCGTAACGTCTGATTGCCAGACGAAGCATCCTTCGGTGACAGACAGAGTTCATAGCGCTCGATTGTTTTCTCAATTGTGGCTGAGACTAGATGGTGAAGTCACAGTCGAAGCCAGCTGTGTGCATTAGAAGCGAACTTTGTGCGTAAGAAGCGAGCTGTGTGCGCCAGAAGCGAGCTGTGTGCGTAAGAAGCGAGTCGTGTGCGTTAGAAGCGAGCTGTGCGCGTAAGAAGCGAATTGTGTGCGTAAGAAGCGAGTTTAGTGCGGAAGAAGCAAACTATGCGCGTAAAAAAGGGAGCTGTGCGCGGAAGCCAACTGTGTGCGTAAGAAGCGAGCTGTGCGCATAAGAAGCCAACTGTGTGCGTAAGAAACCAACTGTGTGCGTAAGAAGCGAGCTGTGTGCGTAAGAAGCCAACTGTGTGCGTAAGACGTGAGCTGTGTGCGTATGAAGCTAGCTGTGTGCGTAAGAAGCGAGTTCTGCGCGTAAGAAACCAACTGTGTGCGTAAGAAGCGAGCTGTGTGCGTAAGAAGCGAGTTGTGCGCGTAAGAAGCGAGCTGTGTGCGTAAGAAGCGAGCTGTTCGCGTAAGAAGCCAACTGTGCGCGTAAGAAGCCAACTGTGTGCGTAAGAAACCAACTGTGTGCGTAAGAAGCCAACTGTGCGCGTAAAAAGCGAGCTGTGTGCGTAAGAAGCGAGCTGTGTTCGTAAGAAGCGAGCTGTGTGCGTAAGAAGCGAGCTGTGTGCGTAAGAAGCGAGCTGTGTGCGTAAGAAGCGAGCTGTGTGTGTAAGAAGCGAGCTGTGTGCGTAAGAAGCGAGTTGTGCGCGTAAGAAGCGAGCTGTGTGCGTAAGAAGCGAGCTGTTCGCGTAAGAAGCCAACTGTGCGCGTAAGAAGCCAACTGTGTGCGTAAGAAGCGAGCTGTGTGCGTAAGAAGCGAGCTGTGTGCGTAAGAAGCCAACTGTGCGCGTAAGAAGCGAGCTGTGTGCTTAAGAAGCCAACTGTGCGCGTAAGAAGCGAGCTGTGTGCGTAAGAAGCCAACTGTGTGCGTAAGAAGCCAACTGTGTGCGTAAGAAGCGAGCTGTGTGCGTAAGAAGCGAGCTGTGTGCGTAAGAAGCGAGCTGTGTGCGTAAGAACTTCGAAACTTCCACCCCCCGCTGTCAGCTTTTACCAGGAACTTTATTTTCGTCTTCCCCTCCTCTCTCAGACACGGCAACACTGAAGGCCAACAATTGGACCAAATGATGCAGAGGTTTTGTCGTATAATCCAGAGCCCACGGTACAAGATAACTAGTTTACAGCCAAACTTCCGACACTTTGTTGGCTGGATCAGGAGGGATTTTCAAGTGATGGCTCGGTGTGTCTGGGCTGAACCCCTGAAGACTGTCTTGTCAGTGAGCCGACAAAGCATGCGCGTTTGTTCCTAAACTGGTTTCCAGAGAGGGGTGTCCCAAAAGTCTCGTCACAAAAGAAAGCTTCTACTTGGTTTCTTTGAATTCTGTCACAATCAACGTCGATGCTAAGATGAAGCACGACAGACT
>JACVVK020000281.1:162500-197500 GCA_018292915.2 Batillaria attramentaria | reverse complement strand
AGAAGTTTCGTTTTAAACCCGCTAGTCTTTCACTTATAAACAACGCACATTTTGCACCTTGACCCCACCCCCCACCCCCTCCCCTCCCGCCCCAAGTTTTTTTTATTTTTTTATGGTCGCCCTTTGCCCACTCAGCTGTGATTCTCCCCGACAGTTATGCTGTGTTATTAATATCCCCCTCTCCCTGTATCCATTATCCCTCTCCCTGTATCCATTATCCGTTTCCAGTATCAGTTATCCGGTTTCAGTGCGCCGTGGTCTGCCCTTTGGTCATGAATTGTCTCCACGTCTCCATCGACTTCACTATCCCTTGAAACGCCTTTCTGTGTAAGTGCATCAACAATATACTCATAATTTCATGGCAACGGGGGGAAGACAGACAGTGCAGGGACAAAAAAGAATTCTTGCTTATAAAAACAACAACATCAGCCGCAGCAAAAAAAACAAAAAAAAACAAAAAAAAACCACATAAGAAAATCAATTTGCCACGGCCATCTGTCTTCTGAAGGCATGACTCTACCGTCTTGTGGGGGGGAAAAAGGGCCTATACATCTTTCAAATCCTCGGCGCTTATGTCCTTTTCCCAGAAGACGATACAATGGTCTGTTTTGTTTTGTGATTAGTGTTAAGAAGGAAAGCTGATGGTTACTTGGTCCCAGCTGGATCAGTATACACAAAGTCTCAACGCAAATACGACAGATCTGAATGGCGCACACGGGAGAAACCCGTTCTGTAGGAAACACTAAGACCAGAATAAACGGCATTGTGGTCCTTCGGCTTGCCCTTTCATCTTAATGTTGTTGTTGTTGTTTTTTCCTCTCTCATTTTACAAGGTCGGCTAGTCCTCCCTCTGATAGTAAATAGGCATCCCCCAGGTCAGTTTTCAGTTTTCTGCTTTTGGAAGTACTTCGCGGTCACAAGTCCATCAGCTTGCCTTTTCATCCTCCTGTTGTTGTTTTTGCTTCCTCTCTTGCTTTGCAAGGTTAGCAAGTCTTCCCTCTGATAGCAAATAAGATTATTTAAAGCCCACCAGGCATCCCCCGGGCCAGTTTTTAGTTTTCTGCTTTTGTGAGTACTTCGCGGTCACAAGTCCATCACCTTGCCTTTTCATCCTCCTGTTGTTGTTTTTGCTTCCTCTGTTGCTTTGCAAGGTTAGCAAGTCTTCCCTCTGATAGTAAATAAGACTATTAAGCCCTCTAGGCATCCCCCAGGTCAGTTTTCAGTTTTCTGCTTTTGGGAGTACTTCGCGGTCACAAGTCCATCACCTTGCCTTTTCATCCTGTTGTTGATTTCTTTCCTCTGTTGCTTTGCAAGTTCGGCTAATCTTCCCTCTGATAGTAAATAAGAATACTGAGCCCTCTAGGCTGTCCTCTAGGCTTCCTTCAGACCGGTTTTCATTTCGCTGCTTACTTCGCGGTCACAAGTTCATCTACGCCCCCATCAAACCTCCGACCACAGCAGTTCTGTCTGCCGGAGTTGGCCGCCGGCTAAAACTTGCAAACCCATCTCTTCCCCTCCCACCAACTCCCACCCACCCACTCCCCTTTCCCCTCCCCCCCCCCCCCCCACCTCTCCTCCTCACAACCCTCGACCTTCTTTGTTTTGCCCAGACTTTTTATTTGACAAGCGTATTTGTGATTAGGAAAAGTAATCAGTGCAAATTTCTACCGACAGACACAGAAACGGTCTTCGACAATGAAGGGATTTTGTGTTCGTTTAAAGACATGCGTCCCAAAGAAAACCCGAGAGAAAAAAAATTAACCGGTTTCCTGAACTTCAAAAGACAAATCATGTTTGGTTGGGTTGGCTGCAGGAAAAGGTTTCAAAGTTGGTCTGTTTTCCATGCTGGAAGTTAGAAAGAGATGCACAAGAAAAGAATGATTTTCAGAACAGCATCTAATGCAGCGATTGGTAGCTATAAAAACAAGAAAGACATAGAAAATGCGTTCTGCTTTGTTTGTAAAAAGAAAAGAAAAAAAGCATGCATTGCTAAAGGTTGTCACAGTTTAACCGCGGATTTTGTTCAGAGTGTAATAAAAATGTATTCCGAAAATTGTGGTACGACTTTTCACTTACTGACTTTTGTCACGATATTAATTAATTTTTTATATAGGACTGTGATCATTTTCAAGTGAATGGTATATTTCTGAGTTCGTCTGAAGCACGGAGAGATGTTTCGTTTTTTTAGATTATATTTTTGTACGTATTTGCAAAGGATGTACAGTTGAAAAAAAAAGAAAAAAGAATAAATAACATGAAAGAAAATAGCACCACGCTTTTTGATATTTGTGACCCGTTCTCACAAAAGGGACCATAAGTCGAAAATTATCAATATTTTGAGACCTACAAATCACTGCAATCTACTGGTTATGCAGTTTAATTCAAAATAAGAATGAAAGCTGTACTACTAAAATTGACAGAGATATCAGCAGTTGAAGTTGGCTACTCACAAGGCGGCCACACTGACCCCCGGCACTCTTTTTCGCCTGTAGCGGCGTTCGGCCTAGCGCGACTTACGGTTCCTTTCGCGAGAACTGGTCACATTTTGATTTCAGTTTTATGGCGATTACGTTGGACATTTGTATTTGTTTTCTGTGCAGAAGTCAAATTTAATAAATGACAATGATTCCCACAGTGTCCCAGTTCAAATCGAACCTGAAAACCCATCTCTTGCGTCAGGTCTTTCACACTTATGAGTAGTCTGCCATTGTTTCAGTGCCTTTGACTGCAATTGTTCATCTGCATCAGGCCGGGTAGTGCATGTCGGTGTGTGTGTGTGTGTGTGTGTGTGTGTGTGTGTGTGTGTGTGTGTGTGTGTGTGTGTGTGTGTGTGTGTGTGTGTGTAGCGCTATGAGTTGCTTTCATGCGAGATTAAGCGCTAAACAAGTACTATTCATTATTATTATTATTATTACTATAATGAACGAATACTTTTATGGCGTCTGTCCTTTGGGAAGTTCTGAGCGTCTTATAAAGTAATAATTTAACATATTCCGTACCGCGCACGAGTATCGCATGTTTTTGACTCTTTTTTTTTTTTTTTAGTTTTTGGCCCTGTATGCAAAATTCAGGCGAGATTAACGGTTCCTTTGACGGCTCTTACTGCAGCAAACACGAGTGTAATCAAAGTGCAGCACTCCCACTGGGCCAAATTTAAATCCATTATAAATTTATTATAATTTCTTAGTGAGGCCACTGGTGCACAACCCAGAACGATACCTGTTTTATTTTGGCATGATGCACGGCGCTTAGAGCCTGTGTAATTTACATGTATAGGCGCCTTGTAAGTCTTCTTTATGTAGCAGAGTGAATGTTTGCGTGTGTGTGTGTGTGTGTGTGTGTGTGTGTGTGTGTGTGTGTGTGTGTGTGTGTGTGTGTGTGTGTGTGTGTGTGTGTGTGTGTGTGTGTGTGTGTGTGTGCGCGCACACACACACACACACACACACACACACACACACACATTCACTCTGCTACATTTATTATCATTACTATTATTAACACTGACTTTACTGGTAGGCATTGAGTTAAAGCCGCACGAGCAACAAAGACTCTACAACATCTGGGTAAGGGGGCGGGGGTGGGGAGGTGGGGGTGGATGTTTGGGAGTTTAACGTCCTTTTCCACCACATAAGGGTGATATCAAAGACGGGGCAACGAGAAAAAAAGGCCAGCACAAATATTTGGCCCCAGCCGTCGGGATTCGAACTCACGACCCGAGCATTGAGAGTCCAAAGCTCTATCATTCGGCCACCCCGGCTCCCCGGCGGGGGTGTGTGTGTGTGGGGGGGGGGGGGGGGTTACTGAATACTTTGAACTTTCATGCATTGCGTAGGGGCAGACCGGGGGGGGGGGGGGGGAGGTAGAGGTGTTGGGGAGGAGGGGTTGGGGTGGGGTGCCTTGGGAGGGATAGATACTTGGAGGGGGGAGGGCGAATTTTCTGTATAACGGCAACAGAACAAAAGCAGATTAAGAAAAGAAAAAAAAACTCAGCAAATTCCTGTGGTGTATCGGGACATCTCATTACAAAAACCTTACATATGATGGTTTCATTACTTGTGGTAAATACTGCCGTATAGGAATCATGATACTGTATAACTTAGCTCCACAAAAACGCACTCAACGCACAAGCTTTCAAAGCGGATTTCCAAGAAGGCTATTCCTTTCTGGAAGGTTTTAAACTAATGGGAAAATCCCAACCCCCAAAGACATCAGTCTAACTCATCAATCTTATCCTCGCTTAAGTAGAGTGAAAAAAACCCACACAAAACAGAAACAAACAAACAAACAAAAAAACCCAAACCCTCGGATTCAACAATCTTTATGTTCCTTTGAAATTCAGCTAATGAAAGCAGTTGCAAGATTGGCTTTTCCTTCGTCCAAATACACAGTCATTTCAATTACTGATCTAAAAAAACGAAACAGAACAAAACAAACAAAACAAAACAAAACAAAAAAAACAACAACGCTAAACTGGTATTCATTAACGAAAGAGAAAAGTTTTCAGCTAGCCTGTTCTTTAAAGTTGAAGAAACTCCTTCAATTTCATTAAGTTTCTCCCTCTTTTCAATTTAGCCTCCCCACGTAGTTGCGAAATTAACCCTTTGGCTGCCTTCGAGGCCGAGTTTCAAAAATTGTAATTGTAGCCACGTTGTCAAACTTGCTCAAACTCAAGTCGTTCCAGTAAGTTTTGCTACCAGTGTACAGCATGTTGTCTAAACGGTAGTCTCCCTCTGGTAGCCTGCTCTTTAACTGGGCACAACGCGCGAAACACACATGTGCACATCACAGTCGTTGCGCTCGGTGTGTCTACTAACTACAAAACTGAACACAGCTGTGCTCGCTGACAAACCGATTGAAGATGCACTGTCCGCCATGTAGTAGTTTGCGCGCCGAGTGACGTAGTACAGCCAATCAGAATCTGTTGTGGAAACCACAGTCACAGTTGTGGCTATTTGAAATCCAGGTTGCTGTGATGACGCCACAGCGGCGGAAACCCCCCAAATCACAACTGTGTCACAACTGTGGACAGCACTGTGGCGCTCCGCAGTGCCAGCTAAGAACCGGCTTAACCGACGCGAGGAGACCATTCTTAGTCGACTCCACATAGGACACACCCTCATTACGCATTCACATCTCTTGAAAGGGGAAGATCCTCCCCCCCCCCCCCCCCCCCCCCCCGGTGCGTACCATGTCATGAGCCGTTTACAGTCGCACATTTCTTAATCTCGTGCGTGGATCTTGCCGTAAGACATTACTGCGCAGATTCTTTGAGGGTGTTGTTCCGGGATGTTCCCCCTGACAGCATCTTTAGCTTCTTGAAAGAGTCAAATCTCTTCTATCAAATGTAGACACCTCAAGTAATACGGACTATCCTCGACCTCTGTATGTTCGATGTACAAAGAAGTGAAACTGTTTATTATTTAAACCGGATAAATTTGTGGTTCGTATATATTTCCACCTTGTTTTATTGTCTTCCTTTTTATTTTATTCTGGCGGAGAAGGACCTTGATTAGCCGCGAAATAGTCTTTATTGCTTGTGCGGCGTTAAGCCCTAAATTTTTTGTTGACTGGGTTGGGAAGGACGCCACACCGGCAGAGTATGAAAATTACGCTTTCGATGCTTAATGTTTGGCATGCAGCTTGCGGACATGTTTTGCTTCTGGGAACCATTGTGTGTTTTGGTTTGCAAAATTGTTTTCAAGGACTTGTGCTGCCTCACATTTGTAGGAGCCAGAGAGCAGCAAAGAGTTGAATTCTGGGACCTACATCTGCACCACAGGGACAATTACGATGGCTTCTTCAAGGGACGTCACTCTGACATACCCTGAAGTAGGTCATAACAATGGCGCCAGGCCTAAAACTTTATCGATGTAAACCGACAGAACCGAAGATTATATGTTAGTGCGTTACGTCTTAGATTCATTTTGACTGGATAAAGAATGCTGAAGATTTACTGCCAGTCAGCACTCACATCTTTCTGATTTCACTTGTGCAGCAGAAACGAGTTGCCACGGAAAGACAGTCTCCATGCGTGATTATTTTGTGGTTGCCAACAAACCGAGGTTTGCCTCACATTGTGGAGGCGAACTATCTACAGGGATGCTGCACGCAAGTGACTGAAAAAGTGTGTGGCATAAAAAGGGTTAATGAAGGCTGGTAGTGAACAGCAGCAAGTTTGCAACTACAAGTTTGAAACTACAGCGAGTTTGAAACGGACATTCACCAAATTGCAAAAGCAGTGAAAAAACGTGGGTTATTTTTTGTTGTTGTTGTTGGTGGTGGTGGTTTTGTTTGTTTGTTTGTTGTTTTTTTTTTGGGGGGGGGGTGTTTTTTTAATTCACTGAATGAGAAGCTTTCTAATTAGAAACGTGAAAAAGAAAAGCTAGCGTGGAGAAATAAATAGTAAAAATGACAAATGAATGTCTCTGTTTTGGTCGAAACGCCGATGAGAAAGCTGCTTTTTCACCCTAGGAACACCCATTGCCTGAGGTCACAGAATGAAATCAGGAGATGACGCGCGTGTTTGGAACTAGGCTGGCGGTCGGCAACTCTGCACCATCGGGTTTTCACTACGCTTACCCTCTGTAACGTCCCCCCCCCCCCTGCATACACAGAACCGCAGCATGCATGCATTTTTCGTGGCAACTTTGGGCTCTGCCACGAAAAAATGCGTGCTTGAGTGCTGCGGCAAGGGAGACAATTCATGCAGCAAGGGAGACAACTCATGCAAAAATCTCTAAAACAGGCTGAAAATGTACCGTGCTGGTGAATTCGACAAAAATCACCGCTTGTGTGCACACTGTGAAATAGCATGCTGACCACAAAGTTGTTCAGGGCTCGTATGTAAAAGTCGAGGTTAATTTAACCCCCGGCTACGGGCCTAACCCAGACTAGGACAAATTAAAGAAACCCAAAAGGAAAATTAAATAAAAAGGAAGGGAAGAAAGGAAGAAAAATTCCTTCTGTAACAGCTTAGGCACTTTGCCGGAATGGGCCCGCTTCTTGATTTAAAACAAAACAAAAAAAAAAGAAAATTTAACCCTAGAGCTAGTTTAGTTCGAGGTTAGACTCTAACCCAGGGCTAAAAGCCGTAACCTCGACCATTACATACGGGCCCAGAACTGTCCACTTTCCTTGTCACCGAGCGTGTTTGTTTTGTCCTTCTTAGTGATTAGTTGTCACGGCTCAGGTCTCGGGTCATTACAGAGGGTAAGCATAGTGAAACCCGAGGGTACAGAGTTGGGCGGTCGGTTTCTTATGCCCGAAAAGACTCGGGAACCGGGCCGCTCGTGTGAGTACATGCAGGTCATTCAGTGGCATTTCTTGGTCGTTGTGTGAATTTTTGTGGTGTCCATAGACCGCTACGAACTTTGACCTACTTTCTGATTGGCTGATAATGCTCGCTCCAGAACGCAATATGTGTGTGTGTGTGTGTGTGTGTGTGTGTGTGTGTGTGTGTGTGTGTGTGTGTGTGTGAGAGAGAGAGAGAGAGAGAGAGAGAGAGAGAGAGTCAAAAACGGTGTACGGGACGACACCAACAGGTCGTTCACCAGGGCCCGCATGTAAAAGTCGGGGTTAAGGAGTTTAGCCCCGGGTTAGAGTCTAACCTCGAACTAAACTACCTCTAGGGTTACATTTTCTTCCTTTCTTTCTTTCTTTTTTTTTTTAAATCAGGAAGCGGGTTCATTCCAGCAAGGTGCCTGTGCCGTTATAGAAGGACTTTTGTCTTTCTTTCTTCGCTTCCTTTTTTTATTTAATTTAGTTTTGGGGTTTCTTTTGTCCTAGTCTGTGTTAGGCCCGTAGCCGTGGGTTAAATTAACCTCGAGTTCAGCATACGGGCCCAGGTCTGTTTTCTGCGTCAGTCATTAAAATAAATCGGGCTTTCACAGCTGAACATGATCTAGACTACATATCTGACACCCGTGATCCTCAGGTAATAGCCGCGGGATGACGAGAACGCATAATAATCAAGTATGGTTTCCATGCACTTTGACTGCGCTATAAAAAGGAAACTTAAAATCGATCAGCGGAAAAGCGGTGATCAGTCGACTTCCTAAACTGAAAGTCTGCAGCGGAAGCAATGAGGCCTGAGATTTCTGTCTTGTCACTTACGGGTGTTATTCATTTCGGAGACGCCCCCCTCCAACGCTCACACACACACACACACACACACACACACACACACAGTGCTTTCTGGACTCTGGTCGTCGTGGGTAGCCAAAATGTACAGAATAATATAGCCCGCACGTACCAGATACCTCAAAAGTCAGATGGGGGGAGTCAAGGGGCCGAGGTCACGACGCGAACGCAAATTTCTTTGCGCAAATGGGTTGCGGATCGTAAGTTCGTACGTGGCTACGTGAAAACTATCTCTTCCGCTAGTTGGCCGGTCACGACGCGCACTTACTGGAAACGGTGTCACGTACGGGATATTTTTAGATAGGTGTGGGACCCCCGGGATTCCCACGGAAAACACCATCACGTGACCTGCACAAATTCTCCCTCCAGCGTGAAGCGTGAAAGAGTAGAGGGGGTGTGTTCAGTACGCGTTCACTACAGAATTTAAGTTGATCGAGTCATGTTTATCTGCCGTAGCGTCAGGTTAAATGCGTGGCATGTATGTGGAGAGTGTGATCAGGAGAGCATGCAGGTCGCATATAGACCGCTTCCTAGCAGTCTCTATCTCAACATTGGACGGACTACAACCAGTAGAAGCATTTACTGCACGTACAAACCGTACTGATGTAGCAGGCTCACTGGCAAGAAAACCAACGGAATCAATCAAAGAACAACGAAAAACGAAAGAGTAGAGGATAACAACAACATCAACAAAACTCTCCACATACATGCCACGCATTTAACCTGACTTGCTACGGCAGAGAAACATGACTCGACCATAACTCTGAATTCGGAACCCGCACATTTCGGGTCCACAACACAATGAACTGAACGCGCCCCCTCTACACTCAAGTGAGTCGTCCTACAGCAGATCGCACAATTCCTGCAGGTCTCTCCTTCTAAATCTAAACCTTTGAAGCATGTCCACATCGTCGTACGAGTCAAAAGGGTTAGTACGATCGCGGAACACCCTTTCCCGTCGCAATGCTCTTCTCATTTGCAGTTGGTAAATCAAGCGGGCCGCCATTTTTCAGATCTACGCAAAGGCTACGGCACCTTTCCGACACCCTCCTAGGTGGTGTACAATACGCAAGGGTTTCCGAGCGGCCGTAACTCTGCGCAAACGTCATGACCACCCAATTTTATCACAAATCGTAAGTTACGGACCCTCGCGTGCGTAAATCGGTGACGGAAAAGTTACGAACGCGTCGTGACCACGGCCCAAGGGCAGGGGGGCGGAGGCGTGGGCGGGAGGCGTGTGTGTGTGTGTGTGGGGGGGGGGGGGGATAGGTCGACAAACTCCATTCGCGTCGGACAAATTGAGTGCAAGTAGGCGTGACATGTTCTCCGTGCGTTGTGCGTCGTATAATTATTTCGGAAAAGGAGCCGGGTGGGTGGGTGGTGGTTTAGGAGGGGGTGGGGGTACAGGCTGCTCCAGACATATCAAACTACACGTGCTTCCTGTGACAAGGAAGTTTGCCAGACCATGACATGCGTTGCGCTCATTATGCCGCGGGACGCGATTGACTCAATTCTGGGGGCTCGACCCTGTTGATTGATTGACAGGAGTGGAGTCGTCCATTGTAGAGTGGCAAAACTACTCCATGTCATGTCGTACGCTTTCATTTCGGTGCCTGGGCCCGTATGTAAGAGTCGAGGGTAATTTAACCCACGGCTATGGGCCTAACCCAGACTAGGACAAAAGAAACCCAAAAGCAAAATTAAATTTTTTAAAAAAAGGAAGCGAAGAAAGGAAGAAAAATTCCTTCTTTAACAGCTTAGGCACCTTGCTGGAAAATTTAACCCGAGAGCTAGTCTGTTTCGAGGTTAGACTCTAATCCAGGGCTAAAAGCCCTAACCTCGACTATTACGTACGGGCCCTGATCGCTTGTTGCACGAGCACCAAGATTACCCCCCAGTCACTGAGTCCAGAGCAGTAAACATAGCGTCGTCTTGTTTGACCCCTTGCTGCAGTCAGTGTGCAGGCGTAAGGACACAAATTGACCGTGGAGTCATGTTTCCTGTTTATTTGGGGAACCCTGTTTGGCGAGTGTGCTAGTTTGAAGTGATTTTTGTTGTCACGAAAAAGCGTGATTTTCGTGATTTTTGTACTTTGTTGGCCGAGATGCATGCCGGGTGGGGAAGGGGGGGGGGGGGGACAACAAGAGGCAAGCTGCCAGTGAAGCCGGGACATTTTGCGCTGGAGAATGGCAACAGCGACGCGAGCGGATCTGGCTGAAGCGGCCTTCTGGCCTAAACAGAAAGTAGACAAGCATTACTGCAGCGAGGCCTGAGCGGAAAAGAGACATTCATTTTTTTATACTCCTGCCAAGTGTGTGCCTAGAATGGTCTGTGCATTGTATTTTTTTGTTTTTAAATTGAAGCATTTTTAGGGGTGACTATGATGCCTGAGGCTAATAGGGAATATAGAGGCATTTTGAGACCTCGTGTATTTGTGTTCTTTGGCCTGCACTTACGGCCAGCTTTCATGTCCCAGCAACTTAGCCCTTCAAAAGAGCGCGAACATTACTGGCAACAGCTTCAGACAAGACGTCAAACCATCACCGCTTTTACCGTCATCTGAGGAAAAAAAAAGGGTCTAACTGCATATCAAGTGCATTGCGCTTAATTTCTTAGATATGCCTAGATATTCTCCAGCTCCCCTCCCTGAAATGATATTAACGTCAGCTCGTGTTGTCTGGAACTTCGATGGCAACAGGGCTAGAAGGAGAAGAAGAAGAAAAAGCTAGAAGCTAGAAACTTTAAAAAAAAGTCCTTCCCTGCAGATCAGTCTAGCATTTCCCTGGGACCGTATGTAAAACTCGAGGTTAATTTAACCCACGGCTACGGGCCTAACCAAGACTAGGACAAAAGAAACCCAAAAGCAAAATTAAATTAGAAAGGAAGCGAAGAAAGGAAGAAAAGAATCCTTCTATAACGGCTTAGGCACCTTGCTGGAATGGGCCCGCTTCTTGATTTAAAACCAAAAAAAAAAAAAAAAAAAAAAACCCAACAACAACAGAAAATTTAACCCTAGAGCTAGTTCGAGGTTAGACTCTAAGCCAGGGCTAAAAGCCCTAACCTCGACTATTACATACAATATATACAAATCTGCCTGAAATGATTGCCGCCGTAGGTTGACGGACCATCCAGACATGACATATCATGAGGCCATAAATAGTCTCTGTTTGTTCACTTCTCGCTAATCATAGCGGTGATGGATCGGGTCGTGAGTTCGAATCCTGGCTGGAATCTATAAATTTGTGCTGGCGGTCCCCCTCCCCCCCCCCCCCCCCCCCTTGTCCCGTCTTTGATATCACCCTTATGTGGTGGAAAAGAAAATGAGCAAACAAGCAGCCAATCAGGCTAATGAGTGAGCCATTACGCAATGCATGTTCATCTAATGGTATTATACTTTTGTCGCCGTCATCTGGAAGAAAAAGGCGTAAGCGCCCATGAAGTCCATGGCGGTTACACTGTTTTCCAGATGGCGGTAGCCTTCCTCCGATATCTAGATGTTCCCTAACCCTCCATGAATTAACACCAACGTCAGCTCGTGTCGTCTGAAGCGTCGATGGCAACGGTGGGTGGGTGGGTGTGTGTTTGGGAGTTTAACGTCTTCTTCCATCGCATGAGGGTGATATCAAAGACGGGGCAACGAGGAAAAGGCCAGTAAAAGGCCCCAGTCAGGATTCGAACTCACGACCCGACCATTGAAAGTCCAACGCTCGACCATTCGACTATCCCAGCTCCCCCGATGGCAACGGAGCTAGAAGAAAAGAACGCAAGAAGAGCTGAAGAAGCTCTCTTTTTTTTCTATTTTTTTTGCCAAAGAACACATATGCACGAGGTCTCAAAATGCCTATTATTATTCCCTATTCTCACATTCCCTATTAGCCTCAGGCATCATAGTCACCCCTCAAAAATGCGCCAATCTAGAACAAAAATTACCATGCACAGACCATTCAAGGACACGTACCAGAGAGGAGTTTTTAAAAAAAATGAATGTCTCCTTTCCGCTCAGGCCTCACTGGAGTAATGCACGTCTACTTTCTGTTTTAGGCCAGAGAAGCCAGTTTACACAAATCCGCTTGTGTCCCACCTCTGTGCAAAAAGTCCCAGCTTCACTGGCAGCTTGCCTCTTGTTGCGACCGCCTGGCATGCACCTTGACCTACATAACACAAACATCACGAAAATCACGCTTTTTCGTGACAACAAAAATCGCTGCAAACTAGCACACTCGCCGAACAGGGTTCCCCAAATAAACACCAAGCATGACCCCACGCTCAATTTGTGTTCTTACGCCTTTTTTTAATCTTCCTTAAGCCGGCTCTCAAATGGGCACTGCGGAGCGCCACAGTGCTGTCCACAGTTGTGACACAGTTGTGATTTGGGGGGTTTCCGCCGCTGTGGCGTCATCACAGCAACCTGGATTTCAAATAGCCACAACTGTGACTGTGGTTTCTACAACAGATTCTGATTGGCTGTACTACGTCACTCGTCGCGCAAACATGGCGGACAGTGCATCTTCAATCGGTTTGTCAGCGAGCACAGCTGTGTTCAGTTTTGTAGTTAGTAGACACACCGAGCGCAACGACTGTGACGTGCACATGTGTGTTTCGCGCGCTGTGCCAAGTTAAGAGCAGGCTTTACAGAACAGCCAAGCATTTCCCTCAAACAAAAATCTTCCTGAAATAATCGAGAAATAATAAGTAGATCGAGAGAAGCATCCAGACATTACGCATCATAAGGTCGTAAACTGTCTGCGTTTGCTGACTTCTCGGTGATCATAGCAGTAATTGATCAGGTCCTGAGTTCAAATACCGGCTTGAAGCCAAAGGTTTCTGCTGGCTTATTTTCTCATTGTCCCGTCTTTGATATCAACTTCTTGATGGAAAAAAGGACGTTAAACTTGCAGCCAGTGAGCTTGGGAAAAAAAGCTTTTTTTTTAAAAATAAAATCCTCCTTACAGAACAGTCAGGCATTTCCCCAATACATAAATCTTCCTGGAATGATTGTGTGAGCAGGTCGAGTGTAGCATCCAGACATTACGTATCATAAGGTCGTAAACTGTGTCTGTTGACTTCTCGGTGATCACAGCAGTAATTGATCAGGTCCTGAGTTCAAATACCGGCTTGAAGCCAAAGGTTTCTGCTGGCTTGTTTTCTCGTTGTCCCGTCTTTGATATCGACACTACTTGATGGAAAAAAAGGAATTTAAACTTGCAGCCAGTGAGCTTGGGGGGAAAAAAGCTTCTTTTTTTTTTTAATCCTCCTTACAGAACAGTCAAGCATTTCCCCAATACATAAATCTTCCTGAAATAATTGTGTGAGCAGGTCGAGTGTAGCATCCAGACATTACGTATCATAAGGTCGTAAAATGTGTCTGTTGACCTCTCGGTGATCATTGCGTGGAGCCGGGGTAGCCGAATGGTAGAGCGTTGGACTTTCAATGCTCGGGTTGTGAGTTCGAGTCCCAGCTGGGGCCAAATATTTGTACTGGCCTTTTTCTCGTTGCCCCGTCTTTGATATCACCCTTACGTGGTGGAAAAGGATGTTAAACTCATAAACACCCACCCACCCACCCGGTAATCATTGCGGTAATGGACTGAGTCGTGATACCGGCTTAAAGCCGGACATTTTTCTTGTCGGCTTTATTACTCGTTGTGCCGCCTTTGATATCAAGACTACCTGATGGGGAAAAAAGGACGTTGGACCTACAAGCAATCAGGTTGATGAGTGAGCTTGGGGGGGGGGGGTGAACCCAACACTCTTGTGCTTTTTCATGGCAGATTGTTTTTCTGAACGTCAGCAATCCATTCCGACCCGGGAGCCGCAAACAACCAATGCATATATCTCATTCCGTCCCTGATGTTTTGGACTTTGATGTGAGTTCACCCGTGATCGGCCGAACGGATAACGACCAAGAAGCTGTAACGAGTTTCTTTAATTGCAAGAAGATCCCCTAATGCCCCTAGTTCGTGCTCCTAATCATTACATGGTTCGGAGTCGGATGCATGTTCTTTGATCATTGCATGCCGCGTCTCTATATGATGTCATTTTACTAATGGGAGCCAGGGAAGAACTGAACAGGTGGGATGATCAAAACGAAAAAGCCACAAAAGGACGGTACGTTCTTAACGTGAAATCAGAGGAGTCCCAGGTCAGAGCTCCTTTGTTTGCACAGCCCAAGTAGCGACTTCGCTAACTTGAAAGTATCTAGATGGGTTTTTGTCCCAGTGGTGTTTTTTTTTTTTTTTTTGTGCTGGGGCTTTTTTGGGGTTTTTTGTTTGTTTTGTGTTGTTTAGGGGGAGGGGGGGAGGAAGCGGGTTCTTGCGGCTGTTGCTGTCTCCTTCATGCGCGCGCGCGTGTGCGTGTGCGTGTGTGTGTGTGTGTGTGTGTGTGTGTTAGAGAGAGAGAGAGAGTGTGTGGGGGGGTGGTGGGGAGAGGGGGTGTTTGGGAGTTTCACGTCCTTTACCACCACGAATGGGTGATATCAAAGACTGGGTGACGAGAAAAAGGCCAGCACAAATATTTGGCCCCAGCCGAGAGAGGGACAGACAGACAGACAGACAGACAGATGGACGGACGGACGGACGGACGGACAGACAGACAGACTGGAACCGTAGAAGAGGGTGCACGATTTTTTGAAACTCGATTTGGTTGCCAAGCTCCTGCCGACTAAGGAGTTTGAACTAAATACCTCAGGGTCGAGCCAAATCTTAATTACATAACCTGTATTTTTTTCCGAAGACCTTGGCGTTTACCACAAACACAATTCTACCGTGAAATGGTCAAACGAACTAAGTGCCTTTCAGATCGATGTCCCCTTGTACCTTTTCACCAACTGACAATAGACAAGGCCCATTACTAGCAAGGTAAAACCGATAATTACAGAACAACCCGATTTTTTTGTTTTCTAAGGCACGCCTGACATTGAACGCATCGGAAGTTCCCGCATACACTTACAGGAAGTGACGCAAATGCACGGCGGTTGCACGGCAGCCTTCGCACGCTCCGGGCTTCCGGTCGCTGTCAAATGTTTCAGTACCATTAGTGTTTTGCGGAGGGAAAAAAAAATGAAAAGAAAGATAAAAAAAAAAGCAGTTTGTGCACTAGCGAAGGTGTTGTTATCAAAATATCTCGGTCCACGGACATTTTGTCTGCATGTGATTAGGGAGCCCGGATAGCCGAATGGTAGAGCGTCGGACTCTCAATGCTCGGGTTGTGAGTTGGAATCTCGGCTCGGGCCGACTATTTGTGCTGGCTTCTTTTTTTTTTTTTTTTGGTTGCTTGCCCCGTCTTTGATGTATCACCCTTACGTGGTGGAAAAGGACGTTAAACTCCCAAACACCACACACACACACACACACACACACACACACACACACACACACACACACACACACACACACACACACACACACACACTTGTTTGTAATTGACAGAAAGAAGTTAGAACTTTTGTAAAGTTTGTAACAGAAGACGCTGAGTGCAAAACTTCGATTGTTTTAGCCGTGCATAATGCAAATGTGATGGGATCTCACAAACGGAAAAAGGGGGGGGGGGGGGGGGGGGATGAGACACACGGTCGCCTTTGAGAAAAATGCAGGGGACAGAGGGGGGGGGGGCAAATGGGGGTTCAAATTTCGTGCTTTTTAGATGTTTCCATTTTCAGGCCCTCCAGCAGCTAATACAACTTCTGTGAAAGTTTCAATACCTCATTAGCATGTGAAAAAGAGCTTCAGCTACAACCATGCCACACTTGCTTGATTCCCGTCACGCTTTTTTTTTTTCTTTTTTCTTTTTACCAGCCATTTTCTTAAAGATCTAAGCTCCCAACAAAAAGCTGTCCGAAGTGCGAAAAAAGTTTTTACAGAGTCGACCGTGCAAGCACAGTCAACTCTGTCACAGTTGCAGAGTTCACACAGTGTCCAGAAACAGCGACAAAACCGTGCCGAAAAACTGCCCAGGGGCAGAACTTAAAGCAAGGCAGTGACCTCATGCACTCTTCCCTCTTTCCGCTCGAACATCGAATTTCATGGACCTCTGGTCCATTTGTATGCGGCGTGCCAGTAAGGAGCAGGGAGCTAGCGGGGCCGAAATAATTGACCATTCGTTCATTGATCACATTTGGACCAAACGGCGGCTACTCTGTGGTCAAATCTGATGGTGGAACCTATAATATGCTGGGGAGGTCCTGCCCGCTCTGTGCGTGCGTGCGTGCGTGTGTGTGTGTGTGTGTGTGTGTGTGTGTGTGTGTTCGATGTGGAATGACTTGATGTCTTCTAGCAGTTGTCCGAAAGTAGCAGCTGGTACCAGCCACAGTTCATTAACCGTCTGGTTTTTCTACCAGGCGCTCTCCCTTTCCCACTCCCTCCCAAACCCACTTCAACAAATGTGCCTAACTGCTCTCTCTCTCTCTCTCTCTCTCTCTCATTTTCATTCCAAAGGTTTATTTATTTATTTATTTTTTTACATTTCTTGAGTAGTATTAGCAACGGCAAGGTTGAAAATTGGTCTGACGACCAACACCTTTTT
This sequence comes from Batillaria attramentaria, assembly GCA_018292915.2. Taxonomy (NCBI): domain Eukaryota; kingdom Metazoa; phylum Mollusca; class Gastropoda; family Batillariidae; genus Batillaria; species Batillaria attramentaria. Next base: position 180,841 of record JACVVK020000281.1, on the reverse strand, counting down.
TACCGTTGTGAAATAAAGAATCGTTCGTTCGCTCGTTCGTTCGTTCGTTCGTTCTTTCTCTCTTTGAGGTCGATTCCTGGCTGGGTGCTACAGGTTTGTGCTGGCTTTTTCATTGTGTTGGAAAAGGACGTAAAACCCACAATAAAGCATAAAGCGCCTCTATTAATGCGATTATTATTATTAATTTCTCTCTCTCCCTCTCTCTCGTTCCACCGTTGGAAAATATAGGTTCATTTCATTTCATTTCAATTCATTTCTCTCTCTCTCTCTCTCTCGCGTTGGACTTCTAATGCTCGGGTAGTGAGTTCGATCCCGGCTGGGGCCAAATATTTGTGCTGGCTTTTTTATCGTTGCCCCGTCTTTGATATCACCCTACGTGGTGGAAAAGGACGTTAAAAAAACCCAAACACCCACCCACCCACCCTCTCTCTCTCTCTCTGTTAAGTTTCGGGATTCCTGTTTTCTTGGTTATCTTTGCCATCTATTTTAGATATATATGTATTACAGTTTCAAATGTCTGTAATGTGTATAATCCTAAGCTTACTTTTACTCTCGTACTGTAGTCTAGCAACGGCAAGGTTGCAAACTGGCCTTTTGGCCAAAATCTTCTACCGTTGGAAAATAAAGGATTCTCTCTCTCTCTCTCTCTCTCTTTGTATCCCGGCTGGGGTCAAATATTTGTGCTGGCTTTTTCATCGTTGCCCCGTCTTTGATATCACCCATACGTGGTGGAAAAGGACGCTAAACTCCCAAACACCCACCCCCACCCTCTCTCTCTCCCCCCTTACCCCCCTTCCCCGTCCTTCTTTCCTTCTCCCTTTTCCCCTTATTTTTCTTTTGGCGAAAAAGAGTAATAACCCGTCTTTCAAGAATATAGCAAAATAAGTAAAATCGATGAAGCAACAAGTTTTTTTTTTTTTAATTCAATAATTATTGTGAACTTCGTAACCCTAGAGCGAATAAAAATATTTTTACCCGGCTAAAAATTGCCTAACAATAGGGTCATGGTCGGTGGAATAGAACTGCGTAAGGTAGCGGGCAGGCTGTTCTTTCTGTTCCACAAGCTGGTGACGGAAATTGCCATAGCGAGACAAGAAATGATCTGATTTTCTTTCATAATCAGTAGAAAAAAAAGTTTGCCGGGGGAGAATTCTGCTAACTAAGGTAAATTTTGCGTCGTATCTTCCAGTTCGCCGGATTTCCTCAGCCTCCACATGGAATTATAATGCCCTTCTTTTTTTTTTTTTCTTCTTTTTTTTTTGTTCAAAATGTTTCCGTAAGATAAGGCCCATAAATCACGCTCTTTAGCGAGTGGCCTTCCTTGGGGCAAAGTTTAAATTCCTTAAAGATGGAATCGCTGCGAGTTAAAGGCAACCGGGTTCATCAGTTTTGTGTATTAGACGCACCCCATCCCCCACACCTCCTGGGGGAGACGGAATGGTCGAATGGTAGAGCGTTGGAATTTCATTTCTCGGGTCGTGAGTTCGAATCCCGGCTGAGGTCAAATATTTGTGCTGGCCTTTTTTGTCGCTGCCCCGTCTTTGATATCACCCGTATGTGGTGGAAAAAGGATGTTAAACCCCCAAACACCCACCCCCACCCACCCTCCACACCGGCCTCCCAGTGCACAAAAAGTCGCCATCAGTATAAAAACTGAAAAAGACGTGGGTGGGGTGGTTTAACGTCCCTTTTTCCACCACGCATAGGTGATATCAAAGACGGGGCGACGAGAGAAGGGCCAGCACAGATATTTGGCCACAGCAGGGATTCGAACTCACGACCCGAGAATTGAGAGTTCAACGCCCTACCGCTCGACTGTCCTGACTCCCCAAAAGCTGCAGGAGATGTTGGAGGTGGGGGGAGGGGGGGGAGTAAACGTTCTTTTCCACCACGTAAGGCTGATATCAAAGACGGAGCAACGAGAAAAAGGCCAGCACAAATATTTGACCCCTGCCGGGATTCGAACTCACGATCGACCCGAGCATTGAAATTCCAACGCTCTACCATTCGTCTATCCCGCCTCCGAAACATCGGTGGATGCATTACATCCACCGATGTTTCAATAAATCAGATGACTGTTACTGAAAAAAGAGATCGTTGTTGTTGTTGTTGTTGTTGTCGTTCGTCATCAACAATAATAGGACCACAAACAAACAATGGTGGGTGGGTGTTTGGGCGCACAACGTCCTTTTCCACCACGTGTGGATGATATCAAAGACAGGACAACGAGAAATATGCCAACGCAGATATATGTGGCCCCAACCGCGGGTGGGTGGTGGTGGTGGTGTGTGTGTGTGTGTGTGGGGGGGGGGGGGGTTAACGTCCTTTTCCACCATATACGCCCCAACCGCGGGATTCGAACTCACAACCCGAGCATTGAAAGTGCAATGCTCTACCATTCGGCTATGCCGGCTCCCCACATACAAACAAACAAAGAAAACAAATACCAAATTCTCAATATCAACGTGCAACGTTCTTTCTAATGGTCTGCTGCACGAAATGCTCACAAACCAGGCGTGTCGTCTTTTGTTTATATGTTTGTTGTAGCTTTGTTTTCATCTCTTTTTTTTTTCTCCGTGTGAAACACCAGCGGCTGCACATCCGCACGCAAAATTCACACATTTACCGCCTTAACTTCACGCCAGTACTTTGCCGTCTTAAATGCCGCCATGACTGACGCTTCGCAGTTAATTTCACTTGAATCCTCACTGTCTCTTTTTTGGGGCTCACGCGATTGTATCCCAAGGTCATCCTACCTGCGCGCGTCTCGCGGACGAAACGAGATCCTCCGTGACTTGGATGCGTCTTAATTGTCGTCATGACTGACACCTGGCAGTCAGTTTCAGCTTAATTCTCACTGTCCCTTCTTTGGCTGAGGCAATTTTATCCCAAGGTCAGCCAAGCTGAGCGCGTCTCGCGGACGAAACGAGATCCTTCGTGACTTGGATGCGTCTTGGTCGTTGTCTTCTCCGTGGGCCGGAAGATTGGCAGACCAATTTCCCGCCCTCAAGTAGTGGCTGTAGATTTTCTTGGTCAGCCCTTTTCACCATTGATTTTGCGTGTCCAAGGTACAGCTGAAGTTGAGAGACCGATCGCTACTTCCTAGGAAACGTGGTGATTAATCTAGCGTCGTTCTTAAAATGGACCGGCACGAGTGTGCGTCTACGATAGCGGTCGTCTCCCCTTTTCCACAGCGGGTTTGGTCAAGATGGCTGGTGAGTGAGTGAGTGAGTGTTTTAGGGCTTAACGCCCCTTTCCACCACATACGGGTGATATCAAAGACAGGGCAACGAGAACTAAAAGGCCAGGACTACCAGTTGGTTCCAGCCGGGATTCGAACTCACGACCCGAACAGACCGAAGTCCAACGCTTTACCGGCTGCCCCTTTTCCACAGGGGGTCAAGCAATTATGGCGTAGAGTTTTACCGGTGTTCTCTCTCTCTCTCTCTCTCTCCAGTCGCTACTTCCTAGCAAACGCGGTGATTAATCCGCCGTCGTTCTGAAAACGGACGGCACGAGTAGTGTATCTACGATAGCATCTGTCTACCCTTTCCCCAATACAAGGGGTTCAGTCAAGATGGCTGGTGAGTGAGTGAGTGAGTGAGTGAATGGTTAAGGTGTAACTTCCTTTCCCACCATATGCGTGTGATTTCAAAGATGGGGCAACAAGAAACAAGGAGGAATGGCCCCATCCCATAAAGTTGTATCTCCAAATTTTGCCTATTTTGTTGTTATTGTTGTCGGTGTTGTTGTTTTTGTCTTGCTTTCTTCTGTCTCGCTTCAAGTCTGTAGGACCTACCAAAGACACTAGATCTGCTACACTATAGCGGATCTAAAATCTCGGGGGGGGGGGGGGGGGGGGGGTGGAGAGAGAGAGAGAGAGAGAGAGGGGGAGATGACGTCAGTTGTTTTTTATCACTGAGACCTGCTGCTGCGTGCAGCGAAATCTGCCCCATCCCATAAAGTTGTTTCTCTATGTAAAAAGGCCAACACAAACATTTGACCCCCGTCAGGATTCCAACTAAAAATGGTGGAGTGTTTTGGGGTTTTTGTTTGTTTGTTTGTTTGTGTTCGTGTGTTTCTTTCGCATACAGGGCCAAAACTGAAAAAGAGTTGAAAAAAAGTGGGATACTCGTGCGCGGTACGTGTGTTAAGCACTCGACTCGAGCAGAGCAAAGGAGTGCTCCGATCGCTGCAATTATTACCCACGTCAGGGGGTGAGAAGTCACCGAGCATACGTATAATTTATGCGTGTTAGTCCGTTTCCTCAGCGAAAACTCGTTACACGGTTATGCAGTTGGGACAAAATGTCACGTGACGTCGACCCGGAGCTCAAATCTGCGGGGGCCACGGATAAATTTCATTAAAATGTGCCAAAGAATCACCAGAAAAAAATAAATCTTTTTGTCCGGTGTGTAACGATTTTACACATAAGGCCTCTCTTAGGAACCGAACTCTGATAACACTTTCAGCCCTGCCACCGTATCACCTACGGTCTCGCAGACCCTAACAATAATATGCGTGCATGCGACCGACTCTCATACGCTCTGCACAGTGGAAGATTCCCCTATAGGATGGATCCAATACTTCTTGAGAAATAGGGTTTTGTATGCAAGAGTCCAGCTTGAGATCTAGCACACTTGATAAACTCCCAGGCAGAGAGCGTTATCGCTATTGAGATTCCTTCAGGGCTGAAAGCCATTGCTTAGAAAAAGTGCACAGTGCTCATCTTCGAAGTATGATCCAACACATTAATACAAGGAGAAAATTACCCCAGATGCGCCCCAGGCGGGTCTCCAGCGGTACATTCAAAAGCAGTCATGTGCTGCCGATGTGATCGCTTCATTAGCATGAAAGGAATAGAATAGTTGAAATTGAAAAACGTCCTGTTTCCTGTGGGGTTCGGTCTGGGTCGAGCAAATGTCAAGGGAATAATCACAGCGTGCATTCCTTACAAAAAAAAGGGGTGATATGTTAGAAATTTCGTTCCGTCCTTGAGGGACTTTGGAGTGGAAAACAAGTACACGCCATGCGCCCTGCACACACACACACACACACACACACACACACACACACACACACACACACACACACACACACACACACACACACAAGAACGCAAACACGCGCGCACACACACACACACACACACACACACACACACACACACACACACACACACACACACAAACACTCTCTCTCTCTCTCTCTCTCTCTCTCTCTCTCTCTCTCTCTTGTAGTAGAAATAGATAACAACAATAAGAGCAATATACACACCCCCTCCCCCCTACACACACACACTCACTCCTGATTTATCCACACACACACACACACACACACACACACACACACACACACACACACACACACACACACACACGCGCGCGCACGCACGCACGCACGCGCGATCTTGCGTGACTGACACGAAGGACACAGCGACAATAGCAGCAATGACAAACAAAAGGAAACGGCAAAACAGGAAATACGCGTCACTCTCTCTGTTCTTCGTCCATCGAGGCAAACACTTACACCACTCTGCATCCTGCATTGAAATCTTAAATTAAAAAAAAAAAAATGCACGCCATGCATGCAGCATAAAGAAAATAGATTTTGTAGCGCCGATAACATAGCGATGCGCTTCGCCAATGGGGAACAGCGGGAATCTCTCTCTCTCTCTCTCTCTCTGCAGGACAGCATGTAAGATAGGCAGCAATGCCTAAACGCTCTATCCTGAACAAGATGGCCACCAGCCCAATATGTTGTTTCCATTTGATCACCTGCTATCGTCACGGTCGTTCTTTTGTAATGCCATGTATCCACACACACACACACACACACACACACACACACACACACACACACACACACACACACACACACACACACACACACTCTCTCTCTCTCTCTCTCTCTCTCTCTCTGAATGGAAACAACTGACCGGGCTGTCACCCCAATCTTGTTTTTGGAAGAGAGACGTCAAGTTGTATTCTTTGAAATCTATGACGTTTTTCCTCACTGGGATGACGCATAATACATTTGGCGTAATAACTTTGATACAGTTCTTGCAATGAAAGCAGGCCCATGAAAATTGAAGTGTTGCTGCTGCGTGCGCAGTGTAAAGATCGAATTAATACCAACCCAATATGTTTAACAGACAAGTCTGCGCGGCGAACGTTTTCTAACTATGTGTTATGTCAGACATACACACGCGCGCGCACACACACTCACACGCACGCACGCACGCGCACACGCACACACACACACACAGACTCGCGCGAGCCGCGTTTGTGCTCCATTGAGACCTATGTGGTGTTCTCTCACTCTACTATGCTATTGAGTGAGAGTCAGTGGGAAAAACAAAGCACACTACATCAATGAAACTCCCGCTTTCCCCGTCTACACATAGAGAATGTCCAAAAAGTGGCGACACATCCCCAAGAAATGCCAGTATCACGTCAATCAAACATGACGTCGGAAAAATGACGCTGATACTGCCTTTTGCGTCAGTGCGCGCGTGCCTTTTCTGCGATGGATCTGACCTGTTCTGGGTTCTTCTTCTTTCATGAATTTGTTCTCCGTGCATATTCTGTTCATAAAGTATTGGAGTTGTATTCTGTTGTATCCCGTGTCTTCTCTGCGATTGCACGAAGATGGCGACATAGTAGAAGTAAAATACACCACGTCTCCAAACAGAGGAATTCGGAAAGAAAGTGGCGAGACACCCCCAAGAAAAAACAGCATCACGTCAATCAAACATGACGCACTTACTTTACGTCAGTGCGCGTGCGTCTCTTTTTCGATGTTTGTGAGGCGTGTGGCTTGTAGAGGAAATGTGCTGTGAGTACAAATTTTCGAGTCAACTGACGATAACGGCTGCAGTGAATTTTTCTCTTTTCTTTTTTTTGTATATTTTTTATGGCACCCCAGGCTCATTATCTATGTATAGTAGGAGCGATTTTGAGATCTAAAGTGTGTTCACCAGCACTTTCATCAGGTACGGCTTACGCCAAAAGTATAAAAGCGACAACCTCCAAAATTCATTTAGTTGAGAGTCCGTATCATGCTATCTATGTCCAAAAAATGGAGTGGTTTAGGTAAATATTACGCCTTTAAACGCCAGAAAGCCACTTTTTCTGAAAAGGGCGATAACTCGCAAATCATGTGTGCAATCGTACCTGGATCGGGCCTTCTATTCAACAATTTTGATTCATATAGAAACCTCAAATTTGAAATCGATCGGTTCAGTATTTTCGGAGAAATAGGCATCTGAACTGGGTTCACATGCAATGTCAACTCGGGCTCGGTTTACATGAAAACTATAAGAGCGACCATTTTCTAGTAGTGACTCTGTTCAGAGTCCGTATTCAAGCTATCTACTGCCAAAAAATTGAGTGATTTAAATAAATATTACGCCTGTACACGAAAGACAACCAACTTGTCTCAAAAGGGCGATAACTCCCAAATCACTTAAGCAATCATCACACGCTTGAATCGACTAATGTAACATTTTGATATATTTGGATACCCCAAATTTGAAGCCATTCGGTTGAGTATTTTCCAAGAAACGGGCCTGGACACAATTCACACACACACAGCCGCACGCACGCACACACATACGCACAGACGGCACTCACTGAGGAGGAGAAGCGCGTTCATGTCAGCATCGATGACGCACGTTTTCTTACGTCATTGTCAGAGTTACACTTGCAAAATCGTCTCTGCGGGAGATCGGCAGTGACGTGCGTTTGTACCACAGATGCTTGCCCATGAACGTGGAAAATTTAGCCCGTCCTATGATGTTGTTTCCATTACTATGGAAACAACATAATAAAAACGGTTCATCATCATCATGTCTCTCTCTCTCTATCTCTCCTCTCTCTCTCTCTCTGCAGGACAGCATGTAAGATAGGCAGCAATGCCTAAACGCTCTATCCTGAATAAAAACGGTTCATCATCATCATGTCTCTCTCTCTCTCTCTCTCTCTCTCTCTCTCTCTCTCTCTCTCTCTGCCGGACAGCATGTAAGATAGGCAGCAATGCCTAAACGCTCTATCCTGAATAAAAACGGTTCATCATCATCATGTCTCTCTCTCTCTCTCTCTCTCTCTCTCTCTCTCTCTCTCTGCCGGACAGCATGTAAGATAGGCAGCAATGCCTAAACGCTCTATCCTGAATAAAAACGGTTCATCATCATCATGTCTCTCTCTCTCTCTCTCTCTCTCTCTCTCTGCAGGACAGCATGTAAGATAGGCAGCAATGCCTAAACGCTCTATCCTGAATAAAACGGTTCATCATCATCATGTCTCTCTCTCTCTCTCTCTCTCTCTCTCTCTCTCTCTCTCTCTCTCTGCAGGACAGCATGTAAGATAGGCAGCAATGCCTAAACGCTCTATCCTGAATAAAAACGGTTCATCATCATCATGTCTCTCTTTCTCTCTCTCTCTCTCTCTCTCTCTCTCTCTCTCTCTCTCTCTCTCTCTCTCTGCAGGACAGCATGTAAGATAGGCAGCAATGCCTAAACGCTCTATCCTGAATAAAAACGGTTCATCATCATCATCTCTCTTTCTCTCTCTCTCTCTCTCTCTCTCTCTGCAGGACAGCATGTAAGATAGGCAGCAATGCCTAAACGCTCTATCCTGAATAAAAACGGTTCATCATCATCATGTCTCTCTCTCTCTCTCTCTCTCTCTCTCTCTCTCTCTCTCTCTGCAGGACAGCATGTAAGATAGGCAGCAATGCCTAAACGCTCTATCCTGAATAAAAACGGTTCATCATCATCATGTCTCTCTCTCTCTCTCTCTGTTAGCCTTTATTTTTTTAGTGTTCGTAGATTAGCAGGACAGCTTGTAAGATAGGCAGACCATGCCTACAAGTCTTTATCCTGAAATAAACGTTTCAGTCAGTCAGTCAGTCAGTCTCTCTCTCTCTCTCTCTGCAGGACAGCATGTAAGATAGGCAGCAATGCCTAAACGCCCCATCCTGAATAAAAACGGTTCATCATCATCATCTCTCTCTCTCTCTCTCTACACCCCCTCCTGCTCTTCCCCCCTCCCCCCTCTCCTTCTTCCCTTCTTTTTCTTTTCCTTTTTTTATAAATTTTATTTTATTTTATTTTATTTTATTTTATTTTATTTTATTTTATTTTATTTTATTTTGGGAGGGGATCGTGGTTTGAAAGGGGAATAACCGGTCTTTCACGAATACAGTAAAATAAGTGAAATTAATGAAGCAACACGTTATAAAAAGTCAGTAATTATTGCGAACTTCGTAACCAAGAGCGAATCACAATATTTTTTACCCGTCTAAAAACTGCCAGACAATGGGCTTAGGGGCGGTGTAGTATAAATACGTCAGCTTGCGGGCAAGCTGTTCTTTCTATTCCACAAGCGGGTCACGGAAATTTTCTTTGCTCCGACAATGGGACTGTAATAAAAGTCGGTCATTTTTTCCCCCCACTGCATAAAGGGGCTTAAGCTGCCATTTTTATACTCACAGATCGTTCTGAACCGCTTTCGTGGCATCCATCATCCACACCACTTGGACACCTGGACAGTGACAGCGTCTGCAATGCTGGCACTGAGCCAACAGAAACGTACTCGATGACGCGGCGATCAGGCTGAGCGTTCCATAAGTGTAACAACGATCGTAGTAGAATTTGAATGTTCGACCGCTCGCGCAAAGTGTAAACAATATTGTACGGCATTAAGAGCTGTACTGTACTGTCACCCCACAGCTTGATGGGGTGTCAATGCTTTATCATCCGGGTTTTTTTTGTTGTTGTTGTTTTTTGGGGAGGGGGGGTGAGGGGCAATTTATGGTATATTTTGAACGTGTATCCTAGTAAAAACTGACAGTCGACAGAGGCTGCACAAGCAGACGAACGAGTTTGTACGTCAGGAGAGCACGACGCCGACAGAATAAAGTGCGCCTTCTTATGCTACGCAGATTTATGCTGCATGTTTTACCCCTACAAAATGACAGTAAAATAAAGTGCACATGCTTTGGCGTTTTCCCACTTCAAGGGGGTGTGTGGGTGGGTGTTTAGGAGTTTAACGCCCTTTTCCACCCCGATTGGATAACATCAAAGACGGGGCAAAGAGAAAAGGCCAGCACAAATATTTGGCCCCAGCCGGGAGTCGAACTCACGACCCCAGCATTGAAAGTCCAACGCTCAACCGTTCGACTATCCCGGCTCCCCTTTCCCACTTCAAGAACTTTGGTCCATGGATACTGATTGACGCACTAGATGCAGCAGAATGGCAACAGAAGCAGTGCGATCAATGGTCAATACGATTGATTCTGCGCCCAACTGTAGTGAAAGATTTGGCCAAAACAAAAATTACCTGCGGTTCTGATGATAAGAGCATTTACATGTAGGTTCACTGCCACTCACCCCCGGCTTAAAGGTCTGCAATCTCAGCAAACAGCCGCAAACATTGCGTTTTTTGAAAACTGCGACTCCTTCGACTGTGCATAAGCCAGGCAGAGTTTTCAGCGCTTCGGGGACCCTTGGAAAACCAGAGCACGAGTTTGCCGTGGCGTTATTTGGCTTTTGGTCAGTGAGCGAGACACATCGCTACAGTGTCTAGCGGATGTTGAGTGCTGCACGAGCTTTCTCGCTCGGTGTCAAAACGCAAACTGAGCTGTGAAATCAGGCTGCCCTTGGCTTTTACTAGGGTTTCAGGGACGCTGAAAACTCTGCAACTGTGACAGAGTTGACTGTGCTTGCACGGTCTACTCTGTAAAAAAAATTTTTACACCGGCTTCGGAAAGCTTTTTGTTGGGAGCTTAGATCTTTAACTGGATGAAACCAGGAATGCAATTTAAGCAAAGAGGTTTACCCACAATCAAGGTGGGGGTCAAACGAAACTTTGCGTGGCTGTACTGGGGGCAAGTCTTTGATGGAAACCCTGCACGCCATAAAGACGTTACGCCACAGAGTGCAGTATAAATGCATGTGCGAAGGCGACCCCTGGCAGGGGAGACTGCTCGTCGTAACAGTGCGAGCCCATGTCGTCTGCAAGGGGGGGGGGGGGGAGAGAGAGAGAGAGAGAGAGAGAGCCCTTACAAAAAGGTAATTATCTGTCAATAATTGTCAATTTTTTCGGACATTAACCTGATCGATTTTTTTTTGTTTTGTTGCTATTTCCTTATTTTGTTTCGGCACTTGCTTCGTCATAGCCTAGTGCTTCTGCTTCACTTTTCATTAATTGAACGGGAACCGCATGACAGATTTTGGATAGCCACAAAATCAAAGATGCAGGCGGTTCACCCAGTTTGAAGGAAGGTGAATCCGGTGCTACAAGAGGTTCATGCTGAAAGGGGGGGGGGGGGTGAAGGAGGAGGGGCATGTTTTTGCGACGTAGCTGTACCGGGGCGTCAGTGATTTGTTAAAATGCGTGGTAGGGATTTCTGAGTGCAAAAGCCCGCGCAAACTACGCAGAAATTGTATAATTTGTGAACGAGGCAGAAAAGCGTAACGTCTCCCTCCCTTCTTTGGGGAGCCGGGGTGGGAGTGGTCGAATGGTAGAGCAGGGGCTCCGGAACCGGGGGGGGGGGGGGGGCAGGGGGGGGGGGGAAGAGAAGGGGGGGGGCAAGAGTATCTTTTTGCCTTTGCCCCCCCCCCACCCCTGGAAAATCAGGTGACTATGTCAAGAGGGGGGCAAAGGCATGGTCTTGTCCCCCTTCCCTTCCCCTACCCCCCCCCCCCCTCCCCCTACCCCTCTTCCTGCTCTCTCCGTCATCCCACGCAACAGAGAACTCAGTTTAGCCGTTGCATGAAATATCAAAACGACTTGGCAGAAAGTCGTCTGATAATCACTCCCCCCCCCCCCCCACCCCCCCCCGGTATTCACTTTCTTTGGGAACGGCCTTCCTTTCAGTGGCTCCCTGGTTCGTAAAGGTTTTTGTCTGCACAGCATCTGATGCCCCCCCCCCCCCCCCCCGCTTTTCACTTTCTCCGGGCAACGTCCTTCCTTTCACTGGCTCTGGCTTTTTCCCCCCTCTGCCCCCCTCTGAGATTCTGTCCCCCCTCCCCCAACATCTTCCGGCGCCCCTGTAGAGCGTTGGACTTCTAATGCTCGGGTCGTGAGTTCATATCCCGGCTGGGGCCAAATATGTGCGCTGGCTTTTTCATCGTTGCCCCGTCTTTGATATCACCCGTATGTGGTGGAAAAGGACGTTAAACTACCAAACACCCACCCACCCACTCCTCCTCCCTTCTTCGTCTACTACAAAAATGCAAACATGAACAACAACAAATGAAGCGTCTTTTCATCTCATTTAATTTTTCACGTCAACTTAACCGCCATGTATTTATGTTAATTGGCTCAGATGAGCACGCATATCCGTTTTTACTTCTTGTGCTCAGTAACAATGCTATTTCCTGTTTGATGGCGATCTTTGCATAAATTAAAAAAAATGGATAAACCAACAACTCAAAAAAGGCCTCACCAAAACACGAAACCCACATACACAAGAACCAAGAGCCAATCAAGTGAACAAGCAACAACAAAAAACCTCGAAACACACACACACACACACACACACACACACACACACACACACACACACACACACACACACACACACACACACACACACACACACAAATCCCCCGCCCCCCAACCAAACAAACAAACAAGCATAAACTACAACAGCATCGCCAAAACTGAAAAAGACATCGCCACAAAACAAAACGTACACAAGAAACAAGAAGCAGCCAAGCGAACCAGCCAAAAGAACCCAAAACAAGCAAACAAACAGACAAACAAGCAAACAGTCAAATTTTGCTTAATTCTGGATATCTTAAATTACTCATCTTCTTGAGACGAGAAAGAGAAAACAATTTTGAAAGACACCTTACGGTGTATATGGTGTGCAGGGTGTGTGTGTGTGGGGGGGGGGGGGGTGTTTGGGAGTTTAACGTCCTTTTCCACCGCGTAAGGGTGATATCAAAGACGGGGCAACGAGAAAAAGGCCAGCACAAATATTTGCCCTCAGCCGGGATTCGAACTCACGACCCGAGCATTGAGAGTCCAACCCTCTACCATTCGGCCATCCCGGTGTAACAGGCCGGAGTATACCCCCTTGCTACTTTATACCCTCGGGTATAAAGTAGCCTAGGCCGGTTCAACCCCCTGGGTATGGATCGGTGGTAGGGGGGTTAAAGTGGGCAGGAGAGGGTTAAACGGGCCTAAGCCAGAATACACCCCGGGGTATAGTCTGGGCTAGACCAGTTTATACGGGGGGATAGTCTGGGCTAGGTCAGTTTATACGGGGGTATAGTCTAGGCTAGGCCAGTTCATACGGGGGTATACTCCAGGCTGGGTATAATCTGGACTGCTACACCGGCTCCCCGTATATGATGTGCAGCGGATCATCAATCAATCAATCAATCAATCAATCAATCGATACATCTTTATTATCCCAGAAGGAAATTTGAAATTTGGAAACCAAGGAATATGCTTCCTTTACAATACTTCTTACGGTGCGTTTGGAAAGGGGCAAAAGAAGAAAATAAAAGTACAAGACCAACCCCCCCCCCCCCCCAAAAAAAAAAGAAAAAAAAGAAAGAAAAAAAAGATAAAATAGGCCACTGAGAAGAGATGTATCTTGAGTGTCAGCATGAACGACTTGACTGACAAAAAACACCTGACTAGTAGGTCGCCCTGAATGGAGGCAGCTGCACTGTTCCTTTAGAGTTCGTGCCCCAAAGCGATTCTTTGTGTGTGTGTGTGTTTTTTTTTTTAAGGTGTTGTCACAGTAGCCTGAAACAAGGAGTTTGAACTAAAAACAAGACCTTACCGTGTTTGAATGTCTGAGTTGTATGAGCTCTGGCGGATACATTGAATCCAAATTGACTAAGTTTTCCGGTAAACGACTTCAGGAAGGGAGTATTTTTAGACATTGGCAGCTGCACTGGGGCAAGGAGTAGAGTGGGACCAGCAGGGCTTTATTCTCTTATTGGAGACACAGTACCGCGCAAAAGAGAACGCTTTGATTGTATAGACATAATCCGGTTACCACGGTGCCTCGTCACTGACGCGACGTCCGCTTGCAGTGAAAGTATGCATAGCCAAATAACAGCGAGCACACACACACACACACACACACACACACACACACACACACACACACACACACACACACACACACACACACACACACGTACGCACGCACGCACACATACATTCATATTCATACACTGCATCTACAGGGGTACAAATATTATATCTCATAGTTACGTCAGTTTAGGTGTCTTTGCATCTTTGTTTCCAGATTATTTTGGATCCGATCATAGCTCTGACTGAAAAGTATTTAGCTATGGCTTTAGCACGCTTAAAAGGTGTACCTGTCAGACTCAGCCCACACACAAACTTCCTGTGTACACTCCCTGGAGAGCCAACAGTCAAAACAACTACCTTGCAGTCAAAGCCAAGATCACTAATTCTCTGGCAGAGTGGCAAGTATCTGTCAAACTTAGCCTGGTATGACTCGCTCAGAAATGCATCGAAGGGCACCGGAACTTCGATTATGAGACAGTGTTTTTGATCGCGATTTGATGAAGCGCAAGTCTGGTCTGGTGGTCGGGACTGTTTTTTTTTTGTTTTGTTTTTTTAAATCAGGAAGCGGGTCCATCACAGCAAAATGCCTATGCCGTTATTGGAAGGATTTTTGTCTTTCTTTCTTCGCATCCTTTTTTATTTAATTTTGTTTGGGGTTTCTTTTGTTCTAGTCTGGGTTAGGCCCGTAGCCGTGGGTTAAATTAATAACCTCGAGTTGTACATACGGGCCCTGATCATGCACATACAGTTAGCCTAAAGCTTCGAAAGTGGCATCTGGCAGCCCCCCTCCCACCCCCCCCCCCCCCCACACACACACACTAACCCCCCCCCCCCCCCCCTCCAGCTGTGAGATCGCATCAAGTCACTGGGGAGACCCTTGGCAACCATCAGATGACATTGAGTTGTTGCTTATTTCCTTGTCCGCGTATCGTTCGTACTGATTCAGTCAGACACAGAAATGGGCACCGACCGTGTAATGCTTCCTGTGTCTTTACGCTTAGCGGAGACAACAAGCTGAGAATTTTTTTTTTTTTTTTTTTGGGGGGGGTGGGGGGTGTTTGCAGTTTAGAAGCCTTAGTGAGCGTTGATGGGTTGCGCGGCGTATGGGTGTGGTAATAGTGACAAATGTGAAACTACATGTATGTCTGAGAGTAGCTCTCTGTGTGTGCTGTTAGCTAACGTCACTTCCATGATAAAGTGGAGGTTTTGTTGTTGTTGTTGTTGTTTTGGTAAAACTGTAATTCTAGAGGCCTTGGTGAGTACTGATGGACAGTGCGGTAACAGTGACGATGCGCAAATGTATGTCTGTTCACAGCTCTATCTGTGCTGTCAGGTAGCGTCACTTCCACGTTGCAATTGAGTTTTGTGTAATACAGGTTGCAGAACACAGAAGCAAATTCGGAGGAAAACGCTATATATTCCTCTTACACATAACGTTGCATATGACACCCTAGAAATGCTTTAAAATTCACCCCAAAATCACAAAGGCGGCAGCCAAAGACTCATGTGCAGAATAAATTTCAACAAATTCCAATATTCCGGTTTTTTTTGGCAATGCTGGCAGCGACCTCGTCGTCTGCTGGCTCCTGTGCCAGCCGCGCATGAATACAAATAGTACACAAGCCAGGCTCATTTTCTGCCTAATTTTACTATTACCTGGCATGAAACTTATTTACAAAGCCAACAAAAAGCACCCGATTGCCATTTTTACACTGCACACAAAATTTAAAAGGGGCAAAAATGTTCTGCTATTTTTAGCGTATTTAGCTATAAGTGGTCTGTAACCCAAACTGCAATCCTAATCCTGCAGTCGTTCTGTGTTGGCTATTATTCGGCTGCTTTTTTTTAGTTAGTTTAGCTGCCTCTCTAGGTAGTTAGTTATTTAGGGCTTAACGCCGCGCAAGCAACAAAGACTATTTCGCGGCTAAAGCTGCCTCTCTAACTTCTACACAATGTGTGTGTGTGTGTGTGTGTGTGTGTGTGTGTGTGTGTGTGTGTGTGTGTGTGTGTGTGTGTGTGTGTGTGTGTGTGCGCGCGCGTAAGTGTGTGTGTGTGTGTGTGTGTGTGTGTGTGTGTGTGTGTGTGTGTGTGTGTGTGTGTGTGTGTTACACATGATGTGCAAAGATCATCTTAGGCAACTTTGATTTTGAAAAAGACCTTTGTAGCTTCGCGTTCAAGTCCGGAAATTAAATCCCCGAAGTGGCTGTGTAGGTGTCTTTCAACCCCTGAACAAAGAACAAAATGAATGTTTTTCATCAAAAACTTGAGACCACTAGTAATTTAGAGAGTCTGGGAACGAAAAAGGCTACTTCCGATTAAATAAAATATAATAAAAAGAAAATAAAAACGAGAGAGACGGTTGAACTCGCGAAAGGCAAGATATAATCCCATCAAAGATCGACAAAAGACGCTTTTCTGTGTTCTTCGGCCACAGTACATCGTTTGAAAGGTTTTTTTCCCCACTCGCATCACCTCCAGTGACGTTTGTCACAGGAAAGCTGCTATACTAATCATTAGGACATTTCTCCAACTTTAAGATCTCTTCTTTATCCTAGAAATAGGCCAGTTCGTAGCAAAACTTTCCATTGCACGGCTGATCTCAAAATCATTTTTTCCGTTACTGTGTTGAGAAAGTTTCGATCGTCTCAGACAAAAGCTTAAGTTCTATGCTCGACCAGACCTTTTCCGAGTCCTCATGCGTGACGAGAGAGTTCGATCAAATGAAAATTACTGTAAAATAATCAATTTCGTGTAAGGACTCTCGTCTTCTCACCCGACGCACTGGCGGTCTTCTGTGGCAGACGATCTAGTTAGCAGTTCACGGTAGTTGTCTACCCTGCCAGAGGGCACGCGAACCGAGACACAATGGCTGGCCAGCGTCTGCTCTGCAGTATTCTGCATACTAATTTTGCCTATAATACAACCATGCGAAGCTGTTTGAATGCCCCGATGTCTGCGTCCTCCTCCAAAATGAAAGGTAAGCATTGTGCACTTGATTCCGTGCTGGAGACTTCGATCAAAGGTTTTAACCAGCCGCCGCCCACAGCCGAAGCTTTATTCTCCAACGGTGGAAGATGGTTGTCTTTGCAGGCGTAAGGACACAAATTGACCGTGGGGTCATGTTTGGTGTTTGTTTGAGGCACCCTATTTGGCGATTATGCTGCGCTAGGTTGTAGTGATTTTCGTGATTGTTGTGTTATATAGGTCAAGGTGCATGGCACTCGGTGAAAAAAAGAGGCAAGCTGCCAGTGAAGCTGGGACCTTTTGCACCGCAGAGGTTGGACACAAGTGAGGCAAGCGGATTTGTGCGAACTGCCGCTCTGGCCTAAGGAGAAAGTAGACGTGCATTACTTCAGTGAGGCCTGAGCGGAGAGGAGACATTCAACTTTTTTAAAACCCTTGTCGGGTGCGTGCCTTTCTTTGAATGGTCTGTTCATGGTAGTAAATGGTTTCTAGATTGAAGGGTGGGTGGGTGGGTGTTTGGGGGTTTAACGTCCTTTTCCACCACATATGGGTGATATCAAAGACGGGGCAACGATGAAAAAGCCAGCACAAATCTTTGGCCCCAGCCGGGATACGAACTCACGACCCGAGCATCAGAAGTCCAACGCGCTACCATTCGGCCACCCCGGCTCCCCTTCTAGACTGAAGCATTATTAGGGGTGACTATGACGCCGGAGGCTAATAGGAAATATACAGGCATTTTGAGGCCCTGTGTCTTTGTGTCCTTCGCCCTGCAACCATTGTTTCGTGCTTGGCGTTACTAGGCTACAGAATCATCTACTAGACTAGTAAAGAGAAAAAGGATCATAAAGTGAAGTGAGACAGACGGAGAGAAATCCAAAATAGAAACTAGCTTTGAAAAGGCATGTGTCTTGAGATTTTACAGGAAGGACTTACTGGCAGCAGAGCCTCGGTTTGACATGAGCTGGCAGGTTGTTCCAAAGAGAGGCAGCTGTCAATGCCCAAAACGTTTCCTCTTTGTGTTGTCATAGTTACCATGGGACAGGAAATTGTGACTATACAAAAAGATCATCCTGGCCGATTTTTTTTCTCTGCAGGTTACAGACTGACCTCAGAGAGAGAGAGAGAGAGGGGGGGGGGGGGGAAATCATCAAGACTCAAGTGTGAAATTGTTTATTGTTCAGGCCCGCATGTAAAAGTCGGGATTAGGGAGTTTAGCCCCGGGTTAGAGTCTAACCTAGAACTAAACTAGCTCTAGGGTAATTTTGGTTTTTTTTAATCAGGAAGCGGGTCCATTCCACCAAGATGCCT
>JACVVK020000281.1:85000-157500 GCA_018292915.2 Batillaria attramentaria | reverse complement strand
GGACTAGGGACCCGCTAAACGGCGCTGATCGGTGGCTATTTTTAAAAGATTTTTCGTGTCCCAGTCTGTTCAAAGATGGACCGTAGGCTTACAGAAAGTGAAATTGTTCTAATGATTATTACAAGCCACAAAGTCACGAAAGCGGTCGCAGTGGCCAAATGAAACATCCTTCTATCTGGTAAACAGCCTTAGAGCTTCGAAGGGTGGGTGGGTGTTAGGGTGATAGCAAAGACGGAGCAACGATGAAAAAGCCAGCACAATATTTGGCCCCAGCCTGGATCGAACTCACGACCCGAGCATTAGAAGTCCAACGCTCTACCATTCGACCACCCCGGCTCCCCTTAGAGCTTCGAAAACGACAGTTTTTCATCTCAGCGGTGTTAGGAACAGAGAGGCTTTAAACAGGTCAAGCCTGGTGCCTGTGACGTAAAGACTGAGTGAGACTCGACTCGACTCGACAGATTTTTATCGATTCCGGCCATAGGCCGCTATCATGAGGGTAAACAAAACACAACAGCAACACTATGATCAAAGGACCGCACATACACGTACATGAACAACAAGGACATTTACAGCATAATAACACAAAGTACGAATGAATATTAAAACTGAATAATTCGTGCTACACTTGCAACAACGAGGCGCGACGTTTGAAAGCGAAAAACAGGAATTTCGCCAAGCTGATTATCTTGGCCTCGCTATTGCTTTTCATGATACTGGCAAGGTGAGTCTGGTCCAAAGCTGGCAAACGCCTGTCCCTCAGCTGCGTGTAGAGAGGACATTCAAACAGCACGTGCTGTTTCTATGCAGTCACTGGACACAAAAGGCGATCAGCTGACTGTTGGTAACGCGAGGGGTGTGTTTATATGGGAAACCCCCATTCGAAACTGGACGAGAGCAGTTCTATAGATACTAGTGTAAATCAGCTCAGTGTACTTCTCACGCTCAAGGCCGCTCATAAAACTATGATACATTACACACCGTGTGCTACTTTGGCTGAGAGAGAGAGAGAGAATCCTGACTTTCTGATGACATTTCTGCACCCATGAACCGCGGCGCGTCTGCCAAACACGTGATTTCCGCTGTCGTGCTTTTCAAGACCACGTGCATCACAATAAGTCACTGACATTTTACTCTACTCGAACCGAGTCACACGTCTCTTAAGCGCACGCCCTTAAAAGATAATGCTACTAAATGCTCTATATAGGGATCATATGATCATTGATTTGTAGGTTTATTCCGTGTATACTGTTTGTTTGGAATGCGCTTCCTTGTAACCGAGTCTGGTTTTTTTTGTGTGTGTTCTTATTTTTGTTCTGTTTGCTATGTTAGCAGTCTTTTTTTTTTTTTTTTGTCAATGTCTTGTTTTCTTTTTTACTTACGCATGCTTTGCTTTGTTTGATTGTGTTTTATTTCTGTTGCTGTGGTCTTTTCGGTTTTTGTTTTTGTTTATAGTTTTGTTTTGGTTTGTTTTTCTTTCTTTCTTTTTTTTCTTTTCTCTCTCTCTCTCTCTCTCTCTCTCTCTCTCTCTCTCTCTCTCTCTTCGTCTTCTTCACATGCCCCCAGACTGAGGGTCTTGAAGAAAAAATAAATAAACGTAAACGTAAACGAGAATTCTGTTTCGCCTGTGACTGCGCCTGTGCTCTCAAAATAGCCTGTCATAGATATTAGTAGACTTCCGAATGCAAGACACTGACGTTTGATGGCCGTGAAGACGAGGAAAACTCAGCCGTGCGTAAAGAAAGTCCGCCATGTTTCCCTTGTCGGCTGCTCGGTGAAACAGGGGAGACAATCACATGAGAAATGTGCTGTCGGCTGCTCGGTGAAACATTCAGGGGAGACAATCACATGAGAAATGTGCTGTCGGCTGCTCGGTGAAACAGTCAGGGGAGACAATCACATGAGAAATGTGCTGTCGGCTGCTCGGTAAAACAATCAGGGGAGACAATTAAATCACATGAGAAATGTCTGGGCTGCTCGGTGAAACAATCAAGGGGGACAATCATGAGAGATGTGTTGTCGGCTGCTCAGTGAAAGGGGTTAGTTAGTTAGTTAGTTAGTTAGTTAGTTAGTTAGGGCTTAACGCCGCGCAAGCAACAAAGACTAATTCGCGGCTAAACAAAAGTTTGCCTCTGCCAGGTCGGTAAAAGGGTAAAAAGCTATTCCGTAAAGCACGATGCAAATGCAAATAAAAATCTGTCTGGTCTAAATGAGATAAACATGTTCATCAAAAACCACGAAGCTCTGGTAGGTCAAAGAAAGTCCATAATTAGTGCATGAGAGACTAGGTTTTATAAAGCAAGTTGGATTCCTTCAAGATCCCGAAGATGCTGTCGCGGGGGGGGGGGGCATTCCGGAACAACACCCTCAGTGATGAAACACAGTAATGCTAAGGCCTGCTCTTAACTGGGCACAGCGCGCGCAACACACGTGCGCCACATCACAGTCGTTCAACTCGGTGTGTCTACTAACTACAGTACTGAACAAAGGCAGCTGTGCACGATCACGATACGATACCATCCGACGCCCATAGCGTCCGCAAAGGCAAGCAGAGCTCGGAGGCAAGCCGTCCGGCCTCTCTAGTGATTATCCGTGACGTCCCAAAGACATTTTGTGTTCTTCGATAAGGCCAATAAAACACTGAAGTCTGTTCAAGCGACAAAGCAATCGAGGATGCACTGTCCGCCATGTTCGCGCGCCGAGTGACGTACGTAGTACAGCCAAACAGAATCTGGAACCCATAGTCACAGCTGGGGCTATTTGAAATCCCAGTAGCTGTGATGACGCCACAGCGGCGGAAACCCCCGTAATCACAACTGTGCCACATGTGTGCACAACACTATGGCGCTCCACAGTGCCCAGTTAAGAGCCGGCTTTACAGTGAAAGGGGACTACACTCTGGAGTCCAGGGCCCGCATGTAATAGTCGAGGTCAGTTAGGGCTTTTACCCCGGGTTAAGCCCCTTTTACATGACCGACGTGCGTCGCCCGACAATCGACCAACTTCGCGTCCCAGCTGAAAATCGTCCATGAAAAAGGAGTTGGCAGACATCGGCCGACGCGTCGGTGAGAGTAGAGCGGTGCTCTCACCGACGCGTCGGCCGATGTCTGGGGATACAGTCGCCCCCGTTAGTGGACGACTGGAGTTTATTTGCCCTTCCTGCGCATGACTGACTGGTATACATTTGCACCCCCTAACGGGCGAACTATACCTACTGAAGCTGTGATGCTAGACTGACACCATCAAAACAGCTCAGAACGACCTATAAGCATAAACATGCATTAACAGTTTTAAATTGAACATTTATTTGTTCATTTGCTGGTCAGTCACGATCCGCATTAAGCTACTGACGTACTTTAAGAACCAGCAGGTACATATGCATGAGGACAAATAATTATTTAGACACACTGGAACTAGTGACAAAAGGTAAGCGTACCTGACATCACGCTTTCAGGACACTTTTAACGGATTTAAAGGTCTGCTATCTCAACAAAAAGCCACAAACATTTCTTGTTGTTTTTTGTTTGTTTGTTGTTGTTGTTGTTGTTGTTTTTGGGGGTTGTTGTTGTTGTTGTTTTTTTTGTTTTGGGGGGGTGTTGCTGTCGTTTGTTTGTTGTTGTTGTTTATCCGGCTTTGCAAAATGCACAGTCAACTCTGTCACGGTTACGGAGTTTTCAGCGTCCCTGAAACTCCAAAAAAAGCCGCAGGGAGCCTGATTTCACAGCTCAGTTTGCGTTTTGACACTGAGCGAGAAAGATCACAGTGGCAAGTCTTCTCGTACAGAACACAACAACCGCTAAACGCTGTAGCGACGTGTCTCGCTCACTGACCAAAAGAACAATGAAGTCACTGCAAACTCACGCTTTGGTTTTTATAAGGATCTCTAAGTGCTGAAAACTCTGCAACTGTGACAGAGTTGCCTGCATTATGCACGGTCGCCGTTTTAAAAACACAATGTTTGCCGCTTTTTGTTGAGATTGCAGACCTTTAAGTCACCAAGCATCGTCAGGGACTTCAGACAGCAATTTCTGAATGAAGCCTTATCCTTTAAATTAAAGCTCTGGAGGGCGTTAAGTGGTCAGGTTTTAAAAAAATCAATGGTCTCTGGTTTTCTGGTCCCAAGTTCATCAGCCCGAATGGGTTCAGAAATGAGCCACTTAATCCCGACCAGAGTTTTCTAAGACGTTAAGTGGGCTTTTCCCACGCGACAAGCAAAATACCGGTACCTCGTTTACCACCAGCTAATGGTTTAACTACTATTGTCGAGTTTTAATCCTTCTAGATGTTGGAAGGTCCGCTGGGAACTGGTTTATTGCGACTAGGAGATTATAAGTTGCATTAAAAAAAGGGGGGGGGGGGAGCGGTGGTCTAATAGGTAGCGCGTCGGATTTAGCCGCTGCGCTCCTGAACGGCCGTCACCAATGTCAAAGGCGATGAAGCGTGGGTTCGAGCCCAGGTCGAGCCTGTGATATGTGATACCGGTTTTGCCTGGCTGCCGGGCTGCTCATCGAGGGTTTCTCTCCGGGTTATCCGGCTTTCCTCCCCCAGCAAAATTGTAAAAAAAAGGAAGGATAGGTATTGGGTGGCGCTGCACCGCGGCGACGCGCTTCTCCCTGGGGAAGCAGCCCTAATTTTCCGAAAGTGACAATAAAGTAGTAAAAATAAAAATTATCATCCATTAGCGGCTCTGTATAAGTGCGGGAATCTCACAAGTGAAAATAACTCATGTGACAAATCACATGGCAACCATTTCCGTGTGCTCCCTGTCAAGGTTTTATCTATATAGATAGAAAGAACACAGATAGAACCCTCTGGCAGAGAATCACAGAAGAAGGTATTACTACGCCTGGTGCGCGGCACCCCGATCTTCTTGTGTCAACACGGCCGGCAAAAACGAGACATGTTTACGGCTCGGTATCGGTGTCTCCAACTTCATCAACTAGTAGTTCAAGTTAAAAATGACTTTACCCGATACCTAACAAGCACTGCTTGCTCAGATCATGGACAGTTTCAACGAACACTAACCAAAATCCGTTCTCAAAAAGTTCACTCGAAGCTGGCCCATCCGGTTCGGACTAACTCGCTGACTTGACTGGCAGTGGCAAGCTAGGTGCAAATAACGCTGCTGAAGTTCAAAACGACAGGCGACTTTACCTAGAAAGCACTGAAAGTACTAGAAAGTACTCAAATCAAAGCCAGTTTCAACGCTTTCCAACCAAAAATCTGTGATATAAAGCTGAATCGAGTCATGTGACTGCAGTCGTATGCTATCCGCTGTGAAGGAAAGCGTATTCCTTGCCAGTCTGGATCTCTGATTCAACCGAAGCTCCTTGAATCGTCCGAATCATGCAGGCAGTTATAAAATGGAGCTTTTGGTGGAAGAATACTTTAATCGTTGTACATGTACTCAAAATATAAGAAGCAACACTCACGGAATTTCAACGCGCCACTGGTTTGTTTGTGACTTCAGTCCCAAGTTTAGAACTTGTGTTTTAGTTTGGGTTTGAGTGAACTGACAAAGCGTAAGAAGGCGCACTTTATTCTGTCGCCGGCGTAATGATCTCCTGATCACTCCTGATGTGCGCTGCTCCGGTTCAGCTCAAAACAATAGCAAGTAGAGCAATTTTTAGTCGGGTACGCGCTCAAAATGCACCACAAATGAGAGAAAAAGGACGATAAAGCCATTACACCACATAACGTGGTTGAATACCAACTCGTATTTGCTCCATGACGCGACCCGACCCTTCCGCTAAAGCTCAGGGACGGATCTGCGTCATGGAGCAAAATACTCGTCGGCATTCAACCAAGTCATATGGTGTAACAGCTAAATAGGTAAATATTTGCTGTATATGTGCTTAGTATTTATGTTTGTGTTTATGTTTGTTTTACCTAGTTGTAATTGCTATTTGCCTTCTACACTTTTTTTGTAATCGGGAGTTCGATAGATTAGCATGAAGGTGCAACGTCTCCTGCATGTCCTAGGTTTATATTTTGCCCCGTGGACCAGTTTGCATCAGTTGTCCAACCTTACATTTGTTTTCACGTAGTGCAGGAACACTTGGCCGCGAGTTCGTCTTTGTGGGTTGCGCGGCGTTAAGCCCTAAAAACTCACTCACTCACGCCGTCTGCTCCGCCGCACTGATGCCAAGGAAATTCAAAGCGTTCGATATGACATGACCCCTTAATGGCAATTGAACTCATGCTTCGTTGGCTAATTCTATCGTGAGACAACTTAAGCTTAGCCAACCTCTCTCTCTCTCCATAGGGGGAGTCGGGGTGGCCGAATGGTAGAGCGTTGGACTTCTAATGCTCGGGTCGTGAGTTCGTATCCCGGCTAGGGCCAAATATTTTTGCTGGCTTTTTCAAAGTTTCCCCGTCTTTAATATCACCCGCATGTGGTGGAAAAGGACGTTAAACCCCCAAACAACCACCCCTCCCACCCTCTTTCTCCATTGTAATTAGCATGAGAGGGTTATGATACATGATGTTCTCACCTATAATCTCTCCACTTTATTATTTGTATGTGTACATGCATTTATAACCATGATCTTCAAATATATTAAGTTTATGTGTTTACTGAAACTCTTTTGTCTGCTACATAGTCTTATATATGTCCAAAACACTAAAAACAGAATAACAAAGCCAACTTATGTTTGCAGCAGTTTCGCTCGTGAGTGCGCCTGTACGCTCGAACGACTCTTTCTTACACAATCTTGTTTACACGGTGTAACATTCAAAGTCTACGAACTGTTGCTACACTACTGGGACGCTCAGTGTGATCGCCGCGTCATCGAGTACGATTCTGTTGGCTCAGTGCCAGGATTACAGAGGATGTCACTGTCTAGGTGTCCAAGTGTTGTGATGATAGATACCACGAAAACAGCTCCGTGAGCATAAACATGGAAATGTTAGTCCTTTTAGTGCCCTACCTCGGGATATGTACCTTCCGTAGGTGGATGGTTGTTTAGGGGTTAATTAACGCCCTTTTCCACCACATGCGGATGACATCAAAGACAGAGCAACGAGGAAAAAGCCAGCACAAACTATTGGCTCCTAGCCGTGGATTCGAACACTCGACTCGAACATTGAAACTCTACCGCTCGGCTGTTCCGGCTGCCCGAGTACCTCCGATAGTGTTGCCGCGATCCGGCAGAAAAAAACAACAAAAAACAAACAAACAAATATGTGTGACACTCACAAACAAACGTCTCACTACAACCTCCTTCAAGTAAAAACTAAACAACAACAACAACAACAACCAGCAACCACATAGCCTGCCAACGCAAAAAAAAAAAACAACCAAAAAAAACCCCGCCAAAACAGATTGTAAAAACCCTTCTCATCCATTCCGCTCCCCCCCCCCCAGCCCCTCCCCCCACACACACACATTCCTTAATCAAAAAGACACTTCGACTCGTGCTCGAACTTTTTTTAATTTCTCGCATTGATCTTATTTCATGGCCGTGGTGACGGTAATAGGTGTATCGTGGGATCTTTCACCATCAGCATCAGAGCACCAGAGTCTCTGCCATTCCGTGGCGGATGAATAAGGACATTTTACGGCCTTTATCGTGCTGAGAAACTATCAATAAATTGTCAGCAGCTGTTCCCCGCGAGGTGGGGTACATAATAGATACACGCAAGCTGATTGGTTCTCGTGATGTTTTACTGACTTACCGCAACACTGACCTCGATATCGTGACATTTAGCGAAACTGATTGATCCTCGTGACGAACATGTTACAATTACGATATCAATGACGTCGATCAAATGTCACATTTGTGCTCGGTTAGCTAGGGCAATTGCTGCAAAAACACGAGACAGTTAGTTTTCTAAAGCAGTCGGGATTATTTTTTTCCGGCAAGTAGCGGAAGAAATGTGTCACGTAACTGGCACGCAGTACTTAGGCCAGGCACCATATCTGTAATTCAATGGGGGAAAGTTAGCTAGTTAGTTATTTAAGGCTTTACACCGCTCAAGCTACAAAGACTATTTCGCGGCTAAGCGAGGCCCGTATGTAGAACTTGAGGTTAAATTATCCCACGGCTACGGGCCTAACCCAAACTACGACCAAAAAAAAACCGAAACAAAACTAAATTTAAAAAAAAAGAAGCGAAGAAAGAAAGACAAAAATCCTTCTATAACGGCATAGGCACCTTGCTGGATTGGACCCGCTCCCTGATTTAAAACAAAAACAACAGAAAATTTAACCCTAGAGCTAGTTTAGTTCGAGGTTAGACTCTAACCCGGGGTTAAACTCCCTAACCCCGACTTTTACATGCGGGGCCTGGTCTTTAAAAATAAAAGGGATTGCAATGAAACAGGATATAAACATATACACTGTAGTAAGAATCTGTGTGGTTTAAATGAGAAACGAGTTCCAAGAGTTTCCAAGATGCTAAACACATAAAAGTCGTTGCAAGTCCAAATTAGTCGGAGTGTCTGTATTTTATAAAGTTGGTTGCACTCTCTCAAAAAAACTGAAGGTGGTGTCAGGGGGAACATCCCTGAACAACACCTTCAGGGCCCGCATGTAAAAGTCGGGGTTAGGGAGTTTAGCCCCGGGTTAGAGTCTAACCTCGAACTAAACTGGCTTTAGGGTTAAATTTTCTGGGTTTTTTTTTTTTTTTTTTTGGTTTTGTTTTAAATCAGGAAGCGGGTCCATTCTAGCAAGGTGCCTATGCCGTTAGAGAAGGATTTTTGTCTTTCTTTCTTCGCTTCCTTTTTTTTTTTATTTAATTTTTCTGTGGGTTTCTTTTGTCCTAGTCTGGGTTAGGCGCGTAGCCGTGGGTTAAATTAACCTCGAGTTTTACATACGGGCCCTGAGAACTAGCACCGTAGTGTTTGGCACGGATCTCCACTGGCGAAAGACACAAATAAAAGTTCTGTGTATGTCGGATCGAAGATACAAAAGGTGGTATTGCAAAATCAGAGAAATTCCGGACAGCTGATTCAAGACAAGTCGTTGTACCTATATCCTTTTTTCCTTGGAAAATAAAGTTTCATTTCATTTCATTTCATTTCTCTCTCTCTCTCTCTCTCTCTCTCTCTCTCTCTCTCTCTCTCTCTCTCTCTCTCTCTGTTTTTGGGGGTCGGGGTGGCCGAATGGTAGAGCGTTGGACTTCCAATGCTCGGGTCGGGAGTTCGAACCCCGGCTGGAGCCAAATATTGTGCTGGCTTTTTCATCGTTGCCCCGTCTTTGAAATCACCCGTATGTGGCGGAAAAGGACTTTAAACTCCCAAACACCCACCCACCCACCACCCCTCTCTGTTATTGTTTTTCTTTCTAATGGCCCTCGAGGATCAAGACTATACGACTTGACTTGACTTGTCCACATGGCGAACACTTCCTGCTCTCCCGCGCTAGAGAGCGTGGGCACGACGGGTAACTGGAAATCGCCTTACCTAAGGCTCCTCGCGGGTCAGCGCCCGGGCGATAATATCGATAATAGTTGTTTATGCAAGAAACGGGTAAGTGCCGTCCACATGCAGGTTAATGTTGATTGCTGTTTCTCCCTTTCCCACATAACAACCGCCACCGCCGGCATGTGTACATGTCTGCGTCATGCAGTGGTCACTTCTCAGCAGACATCAAATCATTGTTATGATCGGGAGCGCTCGGAATGAATAAATAAATCATAATCACGTTCGTTCCTTCCGACTGCCCACAGTGAGACAAAGAGCAGATGAGGGAGAGTGCATAAGCCCTGGCTGAGAGTATAGCGTGCGCAAAATCCCACTGTCCTACTCTGACCTTCGCGAGGAGATCTGCTTCGCGGAGCTAGAACTAAGAATGCGACAGAAATCTGCGAATGCAGAAAAATGAATTTTCCGCAGTAAATCCGACCTTTTTTGCAGCAAAAACTGGCGAGGGATGACAAAAGAGCAGGATTTTTTTTCGGAAAAGTCGTCGGCATTGTTGTTGTTGTTGTTGCAGACAAGTCGGTTTTGGAAGAAAAAAAAACACAAAAAACCGCCCAACTTCTATATATATCCCCAACAGAAAACCAGTTGGCTTTTGTTTGTTTGTTTGCTTGTTTGTTTTTTGTTGTTCTTGTTGTTTGTTTGGGGTTTTTTGTTGTTGTTTGTTTGGTTGGTTGGGTTTTTTTGTTGCAATTTTTCTGCAGGAAAACTGTTTTTCCTGCCCTTACGTGGTGGAAAATTTACGGTAAACCTGCAAACCCACAAGAAACATTAAAACTCTCAATCATGCACTCTTCAAGAGGGCTGGGTGGACCAGACGTGCACCGCCATTATACGTCCCGAGGTGTCGGATTGGCTCTTACACAGTGCATCATCCCAGGGAGATCGACCCCACTGTTAATGGTCACCGCTAAATGGTCGTCGGTCGGCTGACGTACATATTCAGTGCGGGCAGAAACACGATGATACTAGGGCTGTAACTCTGGGCCCGAATGTAATAGTCGAGGTTGCCCTGGGTTAGAGTCTAGCCTCGAACTAAACTAGCTCTAGGGTTAACTTTTCTGGGTTTTGTTGTTGTTGTTGTTTGGGGGTTTGTTTGTTTGTTTTAAATCAAGAAGCGGGCCCATTCCAGCAAGGTGCCTAAGCCGTTGTAGAAGTTTTGTTTTTTTTTCTTCCTTTCTTCGCTTCCTTTTTTATTCAATTT
Organism: Batillaria attramentaria; assembly: GCA_018292915.2. NCBI lineage: Eukaryota > Metazoa > Mollusca > Gastropoda > Batillariidae > Batillaria > Batillaria attramentaria. The sequence continues at coordinate 146,873 of JACVVK020000281.1, read as the reverse complement.
TGCTTTTGGGTTTCTTTTGTCCTAGTCTGGGTTAGGCCCGCAGCCGTGGGTTAAACTAACCTCGACTTTTACATACGGGCCCAGGTTGGACCAAGAAAGGTGTCGTTAATGGCTGGACTGCCGTTTGTGGTCATCTACGATGGTTCAGTGGTCACCGCTGACGTATATACTGCGTGTACAATCGGTCGTCGTCCGAGAGGCTTCTCAAAGTTCCCAAGCGCGACCTGAAATCCTTTTGGCGAGCGCTCTTTCAGTTTTGTCGTACCATCTTCAGGAATTCCCTGCCAGCAAATCTGAGAAATGCGCCCACACTGTCTGTTTTTTACGAGCAATCTTAAAACGTTCCTCTTCTGTGAAGCCATCCGGTGATTTCTTGTGTAACTAGTCAGTTTCACCAGTGTATGTCTGTCCATCGTTTGTAAAAATTAATGTGCTTGAGTGTCGGTGAGTGGTTGGCGCATTGAGTTTTATTTACAGAAATGCGTCCTACAAATATCATTTGTAATGACGATGATGATGATGATGATGATGATACATCCATTGTTGGCAGAAACACGATAATTACTGGGACTGGAACTTCGTTCGGATCAAGTGTTGTAGATGTGCGTGTGTCGTTATTGGCTGGAATTAACTTTGTGGTCACTCGCGATGGTTCAGTGGTCACCGCAAAAGGCCGTAGGTCAGCTGACGTACGCATCCACTGCTGGCAGAAACGAGCTGATACTCGGTCGCTGACATCTAGATCCAGTGTGGGCAGAAACACGGTAATTACTAGGGCTGTACCGTCGCTCGGACAAAGAAAGGTGTCGTTAATGGCTGGAATGCCTTCTGTGGTCACCCGCGATGGCTCACTGGGGGGATCAAGCAGGATAACGAGCATGCCCAATGTTGAGCTCTTCTGGGGTCACTTGGGAAATTTATTGTTGTAAGCAGGGGAAAAAAACAAGCATACTTAACGCCCGTCAGGAGAGTGGAAATGCCTGAAATCTGTATGAACAAAGCTGATGATACCTTCATTGTGACAGTGTTCACCTTCAAGTAGAATCTTGTTCCTGTGCTAGAAAGAAAGAGATGTAAGACTACACAAGTTAAGATATTCATCTGGCGAACAACTACTAAACTGCCCACACTGTAATCACCGTTTGGAAGATGAAATGCATTTCCTTTTTACTTGCACAGCACTTAACGATTTTAGAAGTAGATTTATCCCACTGAAATATTATAAGTACCCATCTTATTGTACCTTCCTTCTATCATATGAAAACAACACATGTTTGTATAATCTGGCAAGGTGATATATACATTACGGTCTAGAACGTCGCAGCAAACAGCTGTCACAGTAAAGCTTGTATTTTCTGCATTTGATTGTATGCCTGTACCCGTGAACCACCCCCCCCACCTTACTTACGGGGCTGGAAGCCCTTCAGTAATATTAATAAAGATTTCCATTTCCTAGAAATGCTGCTGATAATTAACACAATTCCTACCAAGTAAGTTTGGGGTTGTGCACCAGTGGCACCAATGAATTTTTTTTTTTAAATGTGTGCATGGATTTAAATTTTGGCTCAGTGGTGGGTGTTGCACTTTGATTATACTCGGGTCGTGAGTTCGTATCCCGGCTGGGGGGGGGGGGGGGGGGAGCCGGGGTGGTCGAATGGTAGAGCGTTGGACTTCTAATGCTCGGGTCGTGAGTTCGATCCCGGCTGGGGCCAAATATTTGTGCTGGCCTTTTCATCGTTGTCCCGTCTTTGATATCACCCTATGTGGTGGAAAAGGACGTTAAACCTCCAAACACCCACCCACCCACCCGTATCCCGGCTGGGGCCAAATATTTATGCTGGCTTTTTCATCGTTGCCCAGTCTTTGATATCACCCGTATGTGGTGGAAAAGGACTTAAACCCCTAAACACCCACCCACCCAGCCTCGTGTTTGCTGCAGTGAAAGCCGTGAATCATAAATCTTGCCTGATTATCGCATACAGGGCAAAACCGAGAAGGAGTCCCAAACGTGGGATACAAAATGTGATATAGTCTTTGTTTTGCTTCATACAAGTTGTTTTCGCGAGTTCCCTGAAGTCCTTGAACTTTCATGCCGAACTATATACTAACAACAACAACAACAACAACAACAATAATAATTATTATTGTATAGGCGCTTTACCCAATTTCATGAATCGGTTCAAAGAGCCGCGAACTGAACCCGACACGCACGCTCACATGAATCACACGCATTCTCTCACACACTGGACATAAACACATTACAATCACGTGGTGCGAAGGGTCAGCTCAGCTATTCAACTCGGGATTTAGGGAATTGCATTTATTTTTCAAATTTGGTGGGCTGAACATTTCCAAAGCAACAACCTCGCACGCGGGGGTAGGTGGGTGGGTAGATGGGTGGGTGGGTGGGTGGGTGGGTGTCTGAGGGTTTTCCACCACGTATGGGTGAAACCAAAGACGGGGCCACGAGAAAAAGGCCAGCACAAATATTTGTCCCCAGCCGGAAACCTTGCACGCAACTGCTGTAATCACAGATCACATCACATCACGTAAGCAGCCTATTTTATTTAGGGCCCTCATAATCCAAGATCAGACGGGCGTAGTTTGGTGATAGCTGCGTGATTATATCGCGACCAAAAAAAAAAAACACCGCTAATGCTGCAACATCGCATTGCATGCGCAATTCCCTCTGTATATATACCGACTGCGCTCTCGCTGTACACTTTCAATGTTATTGTTTTCGTTGATGTACGTTTGTAATCCTTTGTAGAGTGGGGGTGGGTGTTTGGGAGGTTAACTTCCTTTTTCCACCACGTATGGGTGATGTCAAAGACGGGGCAACGAGAAATAAAGGCCAGCACAAATAATTATTTGGCCCAAGCCGGGATTTGATATCACGACCCTAGCATTGAAAGTCCAACGCTCCACCGTTCGGCTATCCCGACTCTCCTTGTACTCCTGTGTAAAAATGCCAAAAGAGAAATAAAGAGAAACAATTGTGCCACCCCCCCCCCCCCTCCAATTAGGGTAGGTAGATCGGAAACTTTTTTTTTTTTTTTTAAAGAAGAACCATTGGTTTGAAAGTGAGCATGAGTTTCAATAAAACACGTGTGCTGAGCGTCAGAGTTGTTCTTCGCCTACAGCAGACGACACAAAAAGGCCGAAGCGAATGGGAAGATCGAATTGTCTGTTGTTGTTGTTGTTGTTATCCTATCAAAAAATGTTTCAGGGTGGGCGGCAAAAAAAATGGAGTCGGTCGGGTTACCGCAAGCAGTTTGTTTGTTTGTTTGTTTTTTTGTTTGTTTGTTTGTTTGTTTGTTTGGTTGTTGTTTGTTTGTTTGTTGTTGTTTTTTCGGGGGGGGGGGGGAGTCTTATCATTAAGATGGACTATATCGAGCGTCCCGAGAGCGACTGTTCCTAAGTAAAACTTTCTTCTGTGAAGTTTTAAAGTCATCTTAGAAAATAGGTAGTCTGTCCCGTTCGGCCTGCTTACGGCGGCGCCGGACATTTCGCGTCGACAGAGTGTTTATTTAGACGGCATTGCAAGCTTATGTCTTGGTCTGGGTGCCTACGCCAAATGTCTCCTTCCAGCGGAATCAATACTTGGCCCAGAGTCTCGAGGAGAGATCTGACAGACAGGCATCTTCAACAGCACTGAATGTCATTCTGGGAGGACAGTAGCACCCTAACAAGTGTTTGCCCTCACATCCTCAGCCTTTCAGTCATCAGTTCCACGCTGTGGGCAGGTGAACGCTCAGCCGCACACGGTTCCGTTTCAGTTTACAGCTCTGCCCCCCCCCCCCTTATGCACCCCCCCCCCCAAAAAAAAAAAAAAAAAAAAATCTGCCCCCCCCCCCCCCCGAAAAAAACCCACAAAAAACCCCAACAACAACAACAACAACAAACAAAACCAAACCCAAAACAAAACAACAAAAGTCAAAACAAAAACACAAAAACATGCACAGCACGGGTTAGGGAAAACACGCATGCCACCTCAGTTTTGAGGTGGATTTTTCGGGCTGAAACGTGAGCTGAATTTATGGCGTTTCTCTTGCAAATCTCGGAGCATTGGTACGCCCGCCGGATGCCAAATTGCATTTTTTCCCCCCTTTCCTCGCACAAGCAAATCCAAATCTCTCAGCATGGTAGTCGAACATCAAATTGTCTTTTTTTTTCTCCTCCATTCACTGCACACGCACTCGTGGCTTGTGCTAGGGTCAAGGGAACTGGTCGAGGAAATCAGTGAAAGAGGAATTGAAGGACAGAGAGATGATGATGAAACGTTTTTTATTCAGGATAGAGCATTTAGGCATTGCTGCCTATCTTACATGCTGTCCTGCTATACTACATTAAAGGGTATTGAGAAAAAATCAAAACAAACAAACAAACAATAATAAAGTTAAAAAAAAGAAAAAAAGAAAAAAAGTATAAACTATCTAGGGGAAATACAGGAGAGAAAAATACACACGATAAACAAATCAAAACATACGTGGCATGTGCTGATGATACTGGCTGTATGCCAAGTAAGAAATTTACAGTCGTCTCTAATATTGCAAAACATGTATGTAACACATTTCTATATATATCGTCAGATAAGCGTATCGTGTAGAATTTGTTTGAAGTTTATGAATTTGGAAACGTTTTGGATACTCAGTGGTAAAGAGTTCCACATGGATGCCCCTGAGAAAGACAGGCTACTTTTATATATATCAACCCTTGGACGAGGCACTGGGAACACAGAGAGAGCGTGCGTGCGTGTCAAATCAAATTTTCAGTGTGTGGGGAGGACTGTGCTGAGTGAGCGCAGTGTTGCATCTGTGCGTGTGTGCGTGTGTAGGTGCGCGCGCGTGTGTGTGTGCGTGGGAGCGCCCGTGGGCGTGCGCGTGTATGCATGCATGCATGCATTGTGCATCCACGATGCATTCTTTTTGCATAGTTTTATTCACCACGCTAAAAGAAATGCCCCCCCCCCCCCCCCCCCTAGGCGACAATAAAGCAATTTGAATTAAACAGAGTTCAATTGAATTTAAATCAATTACCCATCCCAAAGCGCAGATAGCATAAACACGTTATGCGTGAAAATGAAGCAAGGGGAACTGGATAAGTAGGGTAGGAGGGGTGTTTGGGGGAATTGTAAATCCGTCCAGCTGTTAGGAAAGATTTTTTAAAACATTGTTTGCTTGTTTTTCCCTTTCCTCAACCCCAAAGGCGCCGCGGGCATGCAGCAGGCATGAAAGTTTTTTTTTGTTTTTGTTTTTTTGCGCCCTACAAATGGCCAGTCATCGTCACCGTATAAACCTGTTTGTGCCCCTAAGCAATTTGAAAGTCTCAACACGTTTGTCAGGCTAAAGCCTGCTCTTAACTGGGCACAGCGCGCGAAACACACATTTGCACATCACAGTCGTTACGCTCAGTGCGTCTACTAACTACAAAACTGAACACAGCTGTGCTCGGTGACAAACCGATTGAAGATGCACTGTCCGCCATGTTTGCGCGCCGAGTGACGTAGTACAGCCAATCAGAATCTGTTGCGGAAACCACAGTCACAGTTGCGGCTATTTGAAATCCAGGTTGCTGTGATGACGCCACAGCGGCGGAAACCCCCGAAATCACAGCTGTGTCACAACAATGCTGTGGAAAACTTTCCATCCGATGCGCGTAATCCGTGCATCAGATGTGCATCAGAATCAGCCACGTGGGACACAATATAGCATCTGAAACCTTTTGTTGTGAGTCTGGTTGGCGTATTATAATATGTTGTTCTCCGTACGCAGAAGCGGTGCTAATAATAATAATAATAATAACTGAGTATTGTATAGGCGCTTTACCCAATTTCTTGAATCGGCTCAAAGCGCCGCGAACTGAAACCAACACGCACGCTCACGTGAATCACACGCATTCTCTCACAGACTGGACATGAACACATTTCAATCAAGTGTTGCGAAGGGTCAGCTCAGCTATTTAAGTTTCGGAACTTTGAATTGCATTTATTTTATAAATTTTGTGGGCTGAACATTTCCAAAGCAGAGGGAGGAGGAAGCCGGAGTACCCGGAGAGAACCCCCGACGACTGGCCCGAATGAACGGTGCCACGTACGAGTGGGACTCGAACCTGACCTCTCGAACTGGTGATGAAGAAGCTTAACCACTAGACCACCGACCGCCGCAGGGTGACACTTGCAGAGAATGTGTTGCAAACGCTATTGAGCCTGAGTCCTGCCCGAGTCGAGGTGAACTCGGATTGAACCTGGATTGTTGTATAAATAATGCTCAGGGATCAACAAACAAGTGCATGTTAACGGTATTGCAATGACGGTAATTATAGTAAATTAGAGCTAGGGGAGAGAGAGAGGGGGGGGGGGGGTCTAAGTGTACTCACAAAAAAAAAAAAAAAAATCTCCGCTAGGCTGCGCTAGGCTCTGTCAAGGAAGTAACGTATAACCTAAAAACGTGCTGCACGAATTATAAAATCCTGAACATTAAAGAAGATAGTGCAGTTTTCTTGAGTGTGAGGCCCCTTTAAGCACCTGCTGAAGTTGAATGCACTATCAGCTGAGCTGAGCGCATGCATGCATGATAAAATCCTGTGGACACAGCTGCGACATGAGTGCACGTTCTTCACAGCGCAACAACAGCTGGTAGGCTTCGATTACGCAGTAAACGCGTTTGCCTTTGTGAAGTCAAAATTGTTTATACCATGACGCATGGATATGTAGTAAATAATTATACATTCTGTGAAGTTTACGCTTTTATCATGTTCTGCTGTACTGGTTTTGCTTTGTTTCTCTGCTTTTGTTCTAATTTATTGTTGTTTGTTGTAGTTTTTTTGTTTTTTGTGTTGTTTGTTTGTTGTTGTTTTGTTGTTTTGTTTTTGTTTTGTTTTGTTTTGTTCTTTTGTTTGTTGAGAGAGAGAGAGAGAGAGAGAGAGAGTGAGTGTGTGTGTGTGTGTGTGTGTGTGCTGCACTCCCACCTTTACATTAGCATGTCGACAGCTGTCCAAAGCATGTACGTGTGGAGTCTTATCCGTCTGAAAGTCCGTATCACGTAGGTCAGTTTCATTGCTGTTTACACTGATAGTCAGTAGCGCTGTGCTTGAGTTTGTTTCTCTCGTGATAAAGGCCTCCTAGCCGATAATTTTGGAACAAATTTGTTTGGTCTTTTGTTCTGTACTAAGCGTGGTTTGAGCCTGTTTGTACTTTTGATCTTACCTTGTGCGCTTTGTGATTCAGTTCTGTGTGCAGGGTTCAAAGATAAGGGTACTTGTGTGATCAAGGCAGCGACAGTTCGCACACGGCGCTTGTGAGGCAGAGAGAGGGTTAGCTTCAGCCTACGCCGCGTCAGGCGGGAGAATCTGCATGAGCAGACGACAAGTACGGCAAACTTGGGAGACTGCGCTGTGTGGCAGTCAGTCTGTCTGTCTACCGTTTGGAAGTGTGAGGCTGAAGCATTGACGCAGAGGATCTGGAACTGGGACCAAAGGTAGGATAACGTTTTCGCTTCCCTCACTGCTTGTCTTTAATTATTTATTTCGAAACACTCTTGGGAAATTCAGTCTACAGAACTCTACATCTTGTCAGTCGTGACTGCAGGCAGGTATATTGTGTTGAATTTCGAGCTCTTGTTTTTTCCAAATATCTACAAGCGTTTTGTCTTTTGTTTCGTCTGTTTCTCAATGACTGTCATCGCAGATTGTCTAGCTTACGTTTATTGAGAGTGCAGATTTTCCGGGTCGTTTCCCACGGTCGAATTTGATTGATACTGTGATTTTTACACTTCAAAACTGTATTTTGAGAGGCGGTTTCCCATAGGGAAAATATGACTGTGTTGGATGTGGTGGTTTGGTATTCATTTCTACTGTTCGTGATTATCCGGTTATACCTGTCACGATCATTTTTGCCAGTATAATCTTGGAGTTTTAGTGGGAACATTGAAATGGTGACTGTTCTGCCACTGTTGTCATTACAAGAAATGAATACCTTTAATCATTAATTCAAACTACGTGTAAGTTTAGCGTGTAACAGAGCATTTTTTTCACCCAGTGTTTCCGAAACTCCGTTACGAAACTGTTACAATGTTCATAATATCATTATCATCAGTGCACGTTGAACGAGGCAAATGCACAGCAAATTTAGAAACAAATGAACGTAACCGAAACTGGACTTACTTGATAACCGAGTGAAACTAAAACACAAAATGTCTTGTAAAAGCCAAACAAGGAGAACCAGTCAAGCAAACAACAAGAAAAACAAACCTTAAAAAAAAAAAAACTTTGTTAAATCAGCAGACATTCTGGGTTGTGATGGTGTATGCACACTTTGGATTCAAAAATGAAAATGCATCATCAAGTGAAATGATAGCTCTCTCTCTCTCTCTCTCTTACGTAAGTCATAGGTCCACGAACAATATCTGAACCGTGCTAAATTACTCGTTATCAGATGGCACTATTACATGTTACCTTTTTACAAGTTATGTTGTATACTACAATTTCAAACACCATGCTATCTAATTCTTCACCTATTTTCCGATGTGTTTCCTTTGAATTTCTTGCGCTTCTTTGTATCTTTGCATGTTTTTTTTTGTTTTGTTTTTTCTACTTTCTTATTAGATTACTCCCTTTGTGCTGGTATACTTTTTTTTGTAATGTTAGCCTTTATTTTTTTAGTGTTCGTAGATTAGCAGGACAGCTTGTAAGATAGGCAGACCATGCCTACAAGTCTTTATCCTGAAATAAACGTTTCAGTCAGTCAGTCAGTCTCTCTCTCTCTCTCTCTCTCTCTCTCTCTCTCTCTCTGTTCTAGTGAGTATTGTTCTCGCATTTGAATTTTTTTTATAATTTGCTTAATCTTTTTTTTTTAAACCAAAGACAGGTTTGTAATTTGGGCTTGCGCGCCTAAAACCTCTTTTCTTTTCTCTGAAAGTTAGTCAGCCAGTCAGCTTCTCATGCATTATTGGCGTTACTTTACCAAGCAAGCTACATGTATCTGTTTAGATTAGTATCTTCCAGCCGGTGCCTATATATTCATAGTGCGATGTATTCATGTTCATCATGTTTTCTATCGTGTATTTGTGTTACAGCCGTCCGAAAAAACTCTATTTGTAGAGGCAATATGGCCTGAATATTATTGTTTATGTTTCTCTCCGTCTGTATGTTTCTGTCTGTCTGTCTGTCACACACACACACACACACACACACACACACACACACACACACACACATACACACATACATACATACATGCATGCATGCATGCATGCACGCACGCACCTACCTTCACCACACACACACATTTCACACACAACTTCGTCGCAACAACTTTACGCGATCGTCGTTCAAGTGCGGCCAAGCAGTAAACAGGTTACTAGCAAAACGGGAATATTCACGTTACCTTACATCTCGTTTATCTCATGTGTGAAATCTGTACAAATCTTGTTATCTCTCCGGTCTAAACCAATCTCGTCCTAGCGTGACTTTCCAGCCAAAGAATGGGAAAGCCGTCGCGGGAAATGCGCCGCCTTTGTCGGCGAAGTGGCGAGGGTTGGGATTTTTCTTAGTATCATTTGAGTCTGTTAACGTGTAGACTCGAACGCAAACATAGTTCCTCCTCTCCTGGGGAGCCGGGATGGTCGAATGGTAGAGCGTTGGACTTCCAATGCTCGGGTCGTGAGTTCGAACCCCGGCTGGGGCCAAATATTGTGCTGGCTCTTTCATCGTTGCCCCGTCTTTGATATCACCCGTATATGGTGGAAAAGGACGTTAAGCTCCCAAACACCCACCCACCCTTCCTCCTCTCCTACCAGCACGTAATTCTGTTTCCGAAAGTAGGTCTTCTACTTTTGTTTCAAGTTGTCTTCCATGCTTAAAATTGTGGACACCCTTGCGGTATTTTTTGCCAACAAGATCTAGATGTCTCATAGATACAGAAATGTTGTGAAAGTTTTCAAACAAGTGGGTGTTTCAAAATTACGAAAAGTCGAGAAAGTCCTCCCTTTCAGTTGCGCCTCCTAGTGTGCGGAAACAGTTCATACTCTGGTAAAGCCGGTGCACTATTAACGGAAACACTGAGTGGGACTGATAATTGGTATTGGCACTAGTACTAATTAGTAATAATACTGATAATTTCTCTGGGTCGATTACCATAATAAGGCAATAATTATGACTGCCGCTTCCCAGCCACGTTCCCATTTCTTAACATATATTCAAATTCAAAGGAAATGGATGTCTTTGATATCACCCGTATGTGGTGGAAAAGGACGTTAAACCCCCAAACACCCACCCACCCACCCACCCTTCTCAGCTAATCCTGAATCCGCCTGTGATGGATTTTTCCGGTCGAAAACAGATGCTGGTCTTTGTAACTGTAACTGTCATATGCTATTACCCCGGTAGCAGCCAGCCATGGCCAAAGAGTTATTCAACTGTCCGGTAACGTATCGAGTGATCCGACAAATCGATATAGCATGCTATCTGATACATGTGTATCTATGTACACGTCAATTTGCCGCACGAGCAAGTGTTTACTGTCCCATAAAAGGGTGTAATATCCGCTGATAGCTTACGATATGTTTTAATCATTGAGTATATTCGGACGGTCTGAGCTGGATGCAGTACTTCGCTCTCCTGTGACAACCATAAACTATGATGTTGCAGTTTTTCCCTAAATTGTAATTAAAATTTGCCTAAAACTAGTGCTGAGATGGTGCACGACAGGGTTACAAATTCAAAGTGTAAGAAATCCTGGTCGGAGATAAATTGATACAATTAAAGCTCTGAAAATGTCCTGAGTCGTATGGCACCTGTAGGGAAGATACTGCAAACAGTCTGAAAAGCGGACTACGAAGCAATAAACAAAAATAACAACAGCACTAACAACAACCACGAAGCCTCGAGCGTGCCAGCAGCCTTCTGGGATGTCTCAACATACAACAACAAATAAACAAAACAAAACCACCACACACAAAACGAACTAAAGAATAACAATAATAAAAAAAACCTCTGCTGCACGAATAACTTGTGACGTTTGACATAAAGTCTCTGTTCTGGCTTTCTTGTTATTGAACAAAACACGCTATTGCCAATCAGGAGCGCTTTGTAGGGGGAGCGCGCCGATATAACACCATTTCATTTTCGTTCACTGCATGCCTCCATTGTCTGACTTCTCTTTCCTCACCATGTGGCTGAGTGCAGAGCCTGTAGAAGCCTGTATTGGCGTTGTCTTTCGTTCCATTTGTTTTGCGATGACTGATTGAAGCCTCATTAGGGGGTTAGGGGTCTGGTTTGTCTGGTGGACGTTTTCAAAGTAACTAGAGCCCTTTTCATTTGCTGCTGGGAAAGGATGATGAAGATGAAATTGTTATGTCTCGCCCGGCAAAGTGGATAGCGCAGGCCCACATTTCATGATGGCAAGAGTTTTTGTTTGAGGGTTTTAAACTCTCTGTCTGTCTGTCTGTCTCTCTCTCTCTCTCTCTCTCTGCTTTGTCATCATAGAGGTTTTCTGGTTTGAAACGATAAATTCTGTTGATCGTTCTTTGTCATGATTTCTCTCTTTTAAGTTTTCCGTAGGGTTTTTCAGTGGAATGTTTGTCTGCCCCTCTTTCTCTTTTTCTGTCTGTCTCTCCCCGTATCTACATTTGTTTTCTTACAGAGGCAGTCTGGCCAGAAACGATAAATTCTAACGTAGATTTTATTCTGTTTCTTTTTTCCCTTTCGATCAGTTTTGTAAGGCTCTTTCGATGGACTGTCTGGAAGCATTGTATTTCTGTCTTTTCAGCTATTAAGACTTGATAATGAATTCTTTAAGTAATGTTCGTTCTCTGCCTGTTTCGTGTGTTCTTTCCAGTTCGTTTAGTTGTGTAAAGTTTATCTGATGGCGTGTCTGGCTATTTTTCTGTTTTCATTCGGAAAGCCATGATAATTTACTAAGACCTCTCTATCATGATCTCACTCCTGTCAATCGTTCGTGTATGGAAAATTAAAACGTGACTGAGAACAAATCCTTGATAGCCATCGCCGAGAAAACTAATGGACTTTCTTTAGAGACAAAGATGCACGATCCACGTCACGTCCTGGCTACCACAAGGACATCTTAGCTGAAACAACACGTAAAAGACCGCCCCCCTACGTCGTGTTCGTGACGGGTGAAATGCCCCGTAAATTCTGCGACGTACGAAAGCCAGCTGGCAGCAGACTGAGTAATGGGTGTGAACGTGTCTCTGTTTCTTCTCAGTTTTCGCCTTTGTCTTGCTGTGTGCCCACACGTCTTGAGGGGGTTCACATATTTTTCGATAGTTGTCTGCCTCTGGACACTAAGGGAGCCAGTGTAACACACGAGACGTACTCCCTAATGTGAAACGCCCCGGTCTAAGCAGCTTGAGGCTAGAAGTGCCCCGAGTCAATGCAGCTTGAGGCTAGGTACCCTGGGTCAGTGCAGCTTGAGACTAGAAGTGCCGCGGGTCAGTGTAGCTTAAGATTAGAAGTGCCCCGGGTCAGTGCAGTTTGAGGCTAGAAGTGCCCCGAGTCAATGCAGCTTGAGGCTAAAAGTGCCCCGGGTCAGTGTAGCTTGAGAGTAGAAGTGCCCCGGGTCAGTGCAGCATGAGGCTAGAAGTGCCCGAGGCAATGCAGCTTGAGGCTAGGTACCCCGGGTCAGCGCAGCTTGAGGCTAGAAGTGCCCCGGGTCAGTGTAGCTGGAGAGTAGAAGTGCCCCGGTTCAGTGCCGGGATTCGAACTCACGACATGTGAAAAGTCCAACGCCGCTCTACCATTAGGCTATCCCGGTTCCCCATGTGGGCATCTAGCTTTCAAAAACGTCGAAGAACATTCAGTGTGCTGACAGCTACAGAAGCATGAATACCATTATACCCCCGCCCCACTGTCAGCTCGCACCTAGTTACTTTCAGATAAAATAGTGCTGCTAGTACCCAGACTGGCACTGGTTTTGTCTCAGCTTCACGATCTGCAAAGTTTTGGTCGTGAAGTATTTAAACTTAGCTAAACTTTTCAGACGTTCCCTCCGGGTGTTGTGATTGGTAACCAGAAGTCAGGGGCGCCGGAACCGGGGGGGCAGGGGGGGCAGCTGCCCCCCCCCCCCCCTGTACCCAAGCAGGGGGGGCAAGAGTGTCTTTTTGCCCCCCCCCCCCCTGGAAAATCAGGTGACTATGGCAAGAGGGGGGGCAAAGCCATGGTCTTGCCCCCCCCCCCCTTCCCCTACCTCTCCCCCTACCCCTGTTAGTGCTCTCTCCCTCATCCCACCCAACAGAGAACTTCTGTTTTTGCGGACCGAAGGCTGTCCGCTCCTCTGTCCCCCCCCCCTCCCCCCCGCTTTTCACTTTTTTCGGGCAATGTCCTTCCTGTCAGTGGCTCCCTGGTTCGTAAAGGTTTTTTTGTCTACGCAGCATTTGATCCCCCCCCCCACCCCCCCCCCCCCCCCCCCCCCCCCCCGCTTTTCACTTTCTTCGGGCAACGTTCCCCCCTCCGAGATTCTGCCCCCCCTCCCCCGAACATCTTCCGGCGCCCCTGGAAGTTCAAAGAAGCCGAAAGGGGGGTCACTTGTTTCTCAGATGCCTCACAGTCTAAAGGTGACGATTCCAGTATGCTGTAGCGCATTTTGGTAATCCAGTCGCTAAACCTTTTGGGGAACTTCTTTTTTTGGGGGGGGGGGGGGGGGACTGTGATTCTGTACATATTCATTGGAAATAGATGCGAAAACTTGTGACCTTACCGTTTTATCATTCAGCCATGGGTATGATTCTGACGTAGCTGACGACCTCGACATCAGTGAAACTTTGGACAAAAATGTGAGAGGAAAAAAAAATGTTTGATGTCATTCCCTTCGTGTCGTGAACAAACTTTTGCGAATGTTTAAAGGGCAAGGCAGGGCTCTCTCTCTCTCTCTCTCTCTCTCTCTCTCTCTCTCTCTGCAGACTGAGCGGACGTCAGTAGTAGATAGATAGATAGAGAGAGAGAGAGTTTGCAGTGTGAGCGGACGTAGTAGTAGATGGATAGTTAGAGAGAGAGAGAGAGAGAGAGAGAGAGAGTGTGTGTGTGTGTGTGTGTGTGTGTGTGTGTGTGTGTGTGTAGCATTAGCAACGGCAAGAATGAAAACTGGACCACTGGACCAATGTCTTTTACCGTTGACAAATAAAGTTTCATTTCATTTCATTTCATTTCTCTCTCTCTCTCTCTCTCTCTTTTTTTTTTGGGGGGGGGGGCGGGGGTCAAAACTTTCAATCTGAAGACTGAAATCTAATTACCTAACCGGTGATCGGTCTGGATGGCAGTGTGTTTCCTTTGGAGGAAGCCGGGAAGGGATGGTGATGCTGCAAACAGGCCCATAACTTGCAGTCTGAAGACTGAAGTCTAATTACCAAACCGGAGATCGGTCTGGGTGGCAGTGTGTTGCCGTTGGAGGGGGCCGGGAAGGGATGGTGATGCTACAAACAGGCCCATAACGTTTCCGCTCGAAGACCAGTCTCTTTACCGAACCGGTGATCAGGTCCCATTCTTCTCGGCTTTAATCACCGTTAAACTGTAAGTACTTCGCGTTTTAAAGTCTGGCCCTAGTCAATAACCCATCATCATCACAACCCTGCGAGGTCGAAATGGCCCCGGAGATAGGTACTTTCAGGACAGGCTGTCGGCTGTTCGGCCTGAGTTAGGGTCCAGTTTAGTGCGTCGTTACGAGGAAAGCAAAAGGCAATAAGGGCGTATTTATGTCTGGTTGATAGGCTAGTAAACAGATCCAGCCTTTTAGTCTAACGTGTTTAAAAAGGTTTTACGACCCATTAAAAAGGTCAAGGTATACCTGTAGTTAAAGGAGCGTGTCTCAGCATTCTCAGTATTAAATCTTTAGGAGATGTTTTGGTGATGTTTATTGTCGTGCTTCGTTTTAGAAAGGTTTAAAAATCAAGCATGAAGCAAGGAATCTCAGGGATTCACATCCGAGTCGGACATCGGACATAGACCTATTAATTTCCAAAATGTCCGATTGTTTTGGGGAGATGCAGGACAAATGTCCGATTACACTGACGACAGAAGCGGACAATGTCGGAAGGTATACCTGTAGATTAGGGGATTCACCTAAGCATTTTAGGCTTTTAACCCTTTCCTTTGCAGAACTGTTTGGAGAAAATAACAGTTTGTGGGTACATTCAATTTTAGGCTAACTGTACACAGACCTCTTATTTTTTTATATTAATAACTACATAATATCTGAAAGGATATTGAATGCAATGAGCGTAAAATTATCATCATGGGAAACAACTGGGGAGATTGAAAGGCTTAAAAAATCTTAAGCAGCTGTTTTTGCGATGCTCAGCATCATTCTGCTTACACACCTGCACAGATTACGCTCATGTCGATAGCAGCCTCCGCCGATAATATGTATTCATGAAAAAAAAACCAAAAACGATACCATCGCGCGGCGAAGGAAGCGAATGCCAGCCAATGACGGCAATTGCTGCATTCAGCAAATCGCTTGAGCCAATCGCTGTCATTGCTACAACGTCTTGTAATGAAATGTGTAGAAGCACCAGCTTATGTGGTAAAGACGGAGACAAGGAGACAGGGCTGAGCTTGTAAATCTGAAAGATGACGGCACTGTAATACTCTGTAGGCAATGCGTATGTCGGCAACGGGCCATCAACATTCTTTTTCTGTCCCAGAGCCCCGGGCGCAACAGTTCTATGGCAGTTCATAAAACTGCATTGATGTTTACCGAGGATAAAGGAAGAGAGTTCCGGGGGGGGGGGGGGGGGGGTGAGGAAATGTCCTAAGAGGGCTATTTTCAAATACAGGGGCACTTGAATGGGCTAATTCCGTAGTTGTTAAGCAAGCACTTACGCTCGTTAGTGCGCCTGTACGCTCGAAATACTCTATTGTGATGATTAGGACAACTCTTAATGCGATACAATGTTGTTTACACTTTGCGCGAGCGGTCGAACATTCAGATTCAACGACTGTTGCTACACTGGTGGAGCGTGTTCAGCGTGGTTGCCGCGTCATCGAATACCCTTCTGTCGGCTAAAATGCCAGCATTACAGACGCAGTCACTGTCCAGATGTCTAAGTGTTGTGACGATAAATACCACGAAAACAACTCAGAACGATCTGTGAGTGTGAACACGGTAGCATGTTAGTCCCTTTCAAGATCTGCAATCTCAACAAAAATCCGCAAACATTGTGTTTTTTTTTTCAAAAAACAAAAAACAAAAACCTGTGCACAATGCAGGAACTCTGTCAAAGTTGCAGAATTGTGACTTTATTGTGATTTTGATCAGTGAGCGAAACACATCGCTACAGCGTCTAGCGAGTGTTGTGCGCTGCACGAGAAGACTAGTCACTGCGGGTAGGTGGGTGGGTGTTTGGGGGTTTTAACGTCCTTTTCCACCACATACGGGTGATATCATATCAAAGACGGGGCACCGATGAAAAAGCCAGCACAAATATTTGGCCCCTGCCGGGATCGAACTCACGACCCGAGCATTAGAAGTCCAACACTCTACCATTCGACCACCCCGGCTCCCCCTAGTCACTGCGATCTTTCTCGCTCAGTGTCAAAACACAAACTGAGCTGTGAAATCAGACTGCCCGTGGCTTTATTGGGGTTTGGGAGACGCTGACGCTGAAAACTCTGTAACTGTGACAGAGCTGACTGTGCGTTTTGCACAGTCCGATATTTTTTTTTTTTTTTTAACACACTGTTTGCGGCTTTTCGTTGAGATTACAGACCTTTAAGTACTTCAAACATTGACAACTGAACCATAAGGAACAAACGCCACAGATCCGAAGCACTCTTCATTAGACTCACGTCTCACGTCATCCATACATCACCTCAGACAAAACAAATAATCATTCCCGAGAATAACATTTTATTTTATTTTATTTTATTTTATTTTATTTTGTTTTATTTTTTTTTTTATTTCTGTTTTTAGGACATATACATATACATGCCACAGACATTTATAGACAACAGACCTTACAATACATAGATGGACATATCAAGTTACTCCAGAAAATATCTTGCAAAACAAACATATACAACAAATTACACACACACACACACACACACACACACACACACACACACACACACACACACACACACACACACAGATCCAAGTAGCAATCCAAATACAGTCAAACACGCTTAAGCCGAACTCGCCCGGGGAATGGAAAATCGTTTCGCTTATCCGAGTTTCTGCATATCCGAGTTCGGATAAGCCAAACCTTTCCCGAGAAATCACCCTGCAGTTCGGCTTAACCGAGTGTTTTCAGGATAAGTTGTAAAATCACTTGGAATGTTTGTAAAAAGGTTTTTTGTTTTTTTTTAAAAGAGAATATCTTTGCTTCCCTTTGCAACTGAAACATCGAATTGATAATTTTGCCAAAGTTTGTAGACGTGTATGCTGCTTTTCTATGGGCAAATGTATACTATATGTATATGCAAATGTGTATAATGGCAACGGTCTGAGAGAGACACGGGTCGAGCTTATTGATTCCTGAGACTAGTAACACAGACAAAACTTTCTCTCTCTCTCTCTCTCTCTCT
Source organism: Batillaria attramentaria (assembly GCA_018292915.2). Classification (NCBI taxonomy): domain Eukaryota; kingdom Metazoa; phylum Mollusca; class Gastropoda; family Batillariidae; genus Batillaria; species Batillaria attramentaria. Next base: position 129,332 of record JACVVK020000281.1, on the reverse strand, counting down.
CTCTCTCTCTCTCTCTCTCTCTCTCTCTGTGGGGTCTGTGTGTGTGTGTGTGTGTGTGTGTGTGTGTGTGTGTGTGTGCGCGCGTGTGTGTGTGTGTTTAAATGAATAAGATCAAAACAGTGACAAGTCATAAGTGCTTTCTTCAGTGGGGCCTTATTAAAAAAAAAACAAAAAAACCCCAAACTACATGTATAAAACTAAATGGTGAACACAAACACACACACACACACTCACACTCACACACACACACACACACACACACACACACACACACACACACATACACACACACACACAAAATTAATGCGGTCGCATTACTGTTCGCACAAATCAATGTACGCTCCACTCCGTTCCTGCACTGCACCCCCCCCCCCCTCCCCTCACCTCCACCCGTCCCCCACCCTCACACACACACACACACACACACACACACACACACACACACACACACACACACACACACACACACACACACAAATGTGCGCGCTTCTATACGCACAAGCCAATGCACGCTCCATCCCCCCCCCCGCCCCCCCCCCCCCCCCCCCACACAAGCATTCTCACCCACACACACACACACACACACACACACACACACACACACACACACACTGGGAGACTGCATGTTACACACTCCCTCCCCTACACACGCCAAAAGAAACAATCGTGCACGCACAAATCTAAGCCCGAGCTCACATCCTTTCGACTAGCCCATAAACCACGCCCATCGCAAATCTCCAAAGGTTACCTTTCGACCTGCCCCTCCCCTGTGCCCCTCCCTCGGTCATCCCATCTCTAACCCTGAACCCACCACCTAATTCACGCACGCAAACTTAGATCTACCACTCGTTCTGTCCAAACAATGGTGCCTGCAAAACATGTGGCACGCGTCATCAGTTTCCCGCATACTTAAAAACAGGTGACGTGTTCGTTTCCGTAGGATAATTATAGCCGTGACGAAATATGTTTATCTTCCCGACGTGTTTTTCAAGCAAAAATAGAAAAAAAAGTGTTTAGATTTCGGCTTATCTGTCAAAATCACGTTTGAGATATCCGTGTTTGAGTTAGCTATTTTTTGACAGAGTTTGGCTTATCCGAATTAGAAATAGTCTTACAAAGAGGGGGGTCTGGCGGGGAATTGGTTTTGGTTTCTGTTATCCGAGTTTTTTGCTTAAGCGTGTTTCGTTTAGGCGAGTGCGGCTGTAGTAACACCACTAGTAACAATGTAAAAAAAAAGAAAAAAAGAAGAGAGAAAAAAAAACAAACAAACAACAACAACAACAACAAAAAAAAACATTCACTCACAACATACACAAACATTCCACCTGGGTAGTACAGTGTATCACAGTACATCACAGACAATGATGATACTCATCAAGGGAAGCAACTTGCCTTGTACTAATTACCACAGATGCAGTTATGTCACACACAGGTTTTGTCTCCTCAACATAGTCAGTTATGTCCCACACAGGTTTTGTCTCCTCAACATAGTCATTTTACACGAATAGCCACACAGCTGCAAGCAAGTAGGATACACTTACAGTTACAGATGGAGATAGACAAAAGTGAGGGGGGGTAGGGGAAGGGGGGTGGGGGGTAGGGCAGGGTAGGTTGGGGCAAGTGTGCGTACCGCAGTATGTCAGAGTTGTGTGGTTCTCAAGCTGTGAACAGACATGTATATGGTTGCCAGTTTTTTTTTAAATGTAGACAAGTTTCCAACTATTAAGTGCGCATTTTTTTCTGCCATATACCTTTGTTTCATTAATTGTTTAAAGTTATTTTATTTTAGCGATACAGCTGACAGTAATCAAATGTCATGGGGCTCCATGGCTTCACAGATCCTGCCAATTTTTTTTACCAAGAAAATTAAATCCGTTGCTGCTTGAGACATCCTGCGCCAGTGAAGGTTTCTCTAAAAATTGGATTTTATCTCTCTGAGCTAAAAAGACATCAACATGTGACAGGACGAGTGTCACCCACTTTCGTTTCAAGGGTCGGCAAGAAATCACATCTCGTCACCATCTGCCAACGAACAGATGAAATGGGATTACGTTTTGTTCGATGTCAAAAACAAACAAAAAATTCTCAGACAGCGAAATACTAGACGAATGAAACGAGACGAATTTAAAAAAATGCGTTTTGTTACTGAATTTCAACGATGAAGTGAAAATGAAATTAATGTTTCTTTCTACTGTTTCGACGAAATCGAAAGGCATTCAGTTACACTCACTGTTAATAGAAATTGTATCTTTCAGCCTTTTGTTTAGCACTCTATACACGGGAGTAAACTACGTGACTTGAAGGTGTACGAGGAGTCCGGGACCTACGAGGAGCAGGCATTGAGGGTCCATCGAAATAGTGCGCGTATGTGTGAGGACGCGCGAGTAATAATAATAATAATAATGAGTATTGTATAGGCGCTGTACCCAGTTTCATGAATCGGCTCAAAGCGCCGCGAACTGAACCCAACACGCACGCTCACGTGAATCACACGCATTCTCTCACACACTGGACATAAACACATTACAATCACGTGGTGCGAAGGGTCAGCTCAGCTATTTAAATTTCGGAATTTAGAATTGCATTTATTTTTCAGATTTGGTGGGCTGAACATTTCCAAAGCAGAGGGGGGAGGAAGCCGGAGTACCCGGAGAGAACCCCCCGACGATCGGCCCGAATGAACGGTGCCACATACGAGAAGGAAAAATTCTTTGCCCCGAGTGGGACTCGAACCCATGACCTCTCGCATTGGTGACAAGTCTCTTAACCACTAGACCACCGACCACACCGTATGTGTGAGGACGTGCGAGTAATCGGGAGGGAAAACTAAAACGTCTAAAATCACTGAAGTCATGAAACAGATCTGTAACTGTCAGTGAAATGCAGAAATTCGTGCTACTTTGGCTCCCATACGAAAAACTTATGCAGTGACTCACTGTGTAACATGTAAGTAGTCTGTGTATGCACTTATCACTTACTTAAGAGATGCATATAATGTAGTCAATTATCTACGGTCTTTGATGTAGTTGTGTGTGTGTGTGTGTGTGTGTGTGTGTGTGTGTGTGTGTGTGTGTGTGTGTGTGTGTGTGTGTGACATTAGGTTTTGTGTATCATTATTACTGTCTTGTCAATTGTAAAAAAATCCCAAAAACAGAAATTAAAAAATAAGAAATCATGAAACAGAAAATGTGGTTTTGGTACTGCCGGCGGGAAAGGAGGAGTGTGGGGTGGGATCTTTAGTTTTGTTACCTTTGCTGAATGGTTGAAACGCCATTGATCCATTTTCAATGTCAGTAAAAAGTCCGCCCGCCAGCACTAATCCCGAAAGGAGTGAAGACTGGTTTGGTCCTCAATGACACACACACACACACACACACACACACACACACACACACACACACACACACACACACACACACACCTAACCGTCAAAACCACATTTTCTGTTTCATTTTCCATGATTTTAGATATTACAGCTCTTCCTTGCGTGTCCTCTCATACCCATTTTCGCACTGTTTTGCACTGGTTGGACGGACCCTCAATGCCTGTGGCGCTGCTCCTCGTGCTTCAGGTGGCGAGGTTAACCCCCGAGGTATGTTTCTCCTGCTGACAACCGTAGATCACGCCCACTAGTTCTGCCTTGAGAATCACAGTCAGGCAGGGAGCCAAATACGACTCCAGCTAATGGAACACGGCATTATTTTTATTAGCGAAATCACATTAAAGGGCTCAGAGTCCCAAATCCGTGCAGCCCCTTTGGCCATTGGAGTGATCCCCCATGAGCAAAGGAGACGGTGGAGTGACACCCCCCCCCCCTCACGAGGAAGGGAGACAAAGAGAATGATACGCAACGACAGATAATATTTATTCGAGCCGACCGTCGGGAGTTCTCTCCGGGTACTACGGCCTCCTCCCCCTGTGCTTTGGAAAAGTTCAGCCCACAAAATTCCAAAATAAATGCAATTTTAAAATTCCGAAACTTAAATTTCTGAACTGGCCCTGCGCACCACGTGATTGTGCGTGAGAGAATGCGTGTGATTCACGTGAGCGTGCGTGTTGAGTTTAGCTCGCGGCGCTTTCAACCAAATATTTGGGACAAAGTGCCTATATTAATGCGCTTATTATTATTCATTAATAGTTTGATTTATCCGTAATTCCTCAACCGTAATAGTGCCTCAGTGGTTAGCAGGATACTTCCAGCTGTAGTAAGATCGGTAGCTTTACCAACGAGCTCATTCCGTCTTTGCTAAGCCAACTTATGTTTTGGAACACTTTCGCGCGTGAGTGTGTCTGTACGCTAGAAATACTCTACCTTGATGATCAGTACAGCTCTTAAAGTGATACCGTGTTCTTTACACTTTGCACGAACATTCAAATTCTACGACTGTTGATTCTACGACTGGAGCGCTCAGTGTAGTCGCCGCGTCATCGAGTACGCTTCTGATGGCTCAGTCCAGGCATTACAGACGCTGTCATCGTCCAGGTGTCTAAGTGACGTGATGATAGATACCATGAAAACAGCTCAGAACTATCCGTGAGCTACTGTCATTTTGGTAAAAAGGACCGAAGCGCCATGGCTTTGAGAAGCACATAGGCCCTTTTACAATAGGAAGGGTAGCTATCTGCCCAGAACTGAAAATATTTGTGAGCTTGAAAGCTTTTTTTTTTTTTTTGCTGCCACAACTCTTTGCCGGTTTCAGTGGTGTTCCTCCCTGGTCATGGGTGGAATCCACGGAGGGCTCAGAAGCTTGGGCATTTTTTTAATTTATTATGCATGATGATGGAGATGAGGATGATGGTAAGATGATGCTATGGCGGTCCGTGTGGTTTGGAACTGCGGGACAGGACCGCATTCCACGTTTCCTGTCATAAATATCCCGGCATTAACCAGGCCTGGGAACTACGGCACTTGCGGTGCCGGCCGTGTAATCATCCTCGTCATAAGACGTGTTATATGATACCAAGGGAAGCACGCTCAAAGTGGCACCCGTGAAGTGGGTGAATCTCGGCTGTGTGGCAACAGCCTCCCCATTGGGCCCATAGCACACCCGCTCTGGGTAGGAGCCGACCTAGGTAGGAAAAATCCCACTTGCCTCGGCTGGGACTCGAACCCAGGTCTCCCGGTCCATAGTCCTAAGTGCTAACCACTACACTACGGGGGCCGGTAGCTTGAAAGCTTGTAGCTGCGTAAGCGCGATGGATTTGCTAAGCGCTTCGGGCCTTTTTCCAAATTGACGTACTTTTTGCAGCCCCCTGTCTCGAGACCTAAACTAATAACAGTGCTCTGTCAAAGCTTCAGTTTTTACTCCAAATCAGGGATTTGATTATGGAGAGGAAAGTTCAGTGCGATGGCGACTAATATCGTCTGCAAAGATAGTTACTGCTCTCCCGCACCGAAAAGCCGGGATAGTTGAGCGGTAGAGTGTTGGACTTCCAATGCTCGGCTTGTGAGTTCGAACCCCGGCCGGGGCCAGATATTCTGGTTACCTCGTCTTTGAATTCGACGACATGAAACCATCAAATACCCCCTCACCCCGCTCCGAAAACTAGCTCTGCGGAACATTGACCGCAACCCGGTGTAGCATCCGGTCCGGTCCCCCCTCTGAAGTAGTCCCCCGGGGGACATACTCGGTGACCTCACTCCCTGACGTCATTTATACCCGCAACGATCGGAACACCCCTTTGTTCTGCTCGAGAGGATGTCTGCTGTCTCGTTACCTCTCACCCCTGAGTGCCGTGGACAGTAGGTCCACAGGAGCCTCTGTAGGCTGATGCTTTCCACTGACACATGCCAGTCTGGGTTTCCCATTCCTGCTTTCATCTTTTGTAAGAGACTCATTGAGTCTGTGAGGATGATTGCATGGGACGCACGGCTACTTTGATCGGACGCTACCCACGGGAATGCATGTGTGACTGCCTCCACATCCATTGTCAGGACTTGATGTGATCACTGTGTATGCCGGGCTGTCATCATGTACTGTGGTCCCGTTCTCTTCAGCGATCGACGGCGGCCATTCAGATTCTCAACTCGGTGACTGCCACGAAGCTGATCTTGGCAGCCTTCCCCTGCAGCTTTATGTTGATGTCTGTTCCTTCTGGTCATGTCTGGTTTCTGTAGGCTGTTATGAGGGAGACAGATCTGCAGGATATGTGCTGTGGTTCTGCACCTGATTAGGGTAAAACTGCACGCGCCGACTTCGCCGCTCATTTCATCTCTGCCACATTTGATAATCACTTCGCGCTTTATGTTGAGGTCTGTTCCTTCTGGTCATGTCTGGTTTCAGTAGGCTGTTATGAGGGAGACAGATCTGCAGGAAATGTGCTGTGGTTCTGCACCTGATTAGGGTCAAACTGCACGGGCCGACTTCGCCGCTCATTTCATCTCTGCCACACTTGATAATCACTACGCGCAGCTTGAGTAGGTCGATCCGCATCCGTACACTGCGATCGTGTTAGTGACTCGTAAGCAGCCAAAACAAACCTCACTGCCACGCGAAACAACCGAACTGGAGCCGAAGTGCTGCGTCAGCAATTGATCGCATCCGCAAGGTAGTTCTTAGGAAAAAAACGCTTTTCCGTAAATTTTCCAAACTGTATAGTGACGTCACAGTCAATCGAAGCGAACTGCGTTGGGTCGAGTGACCGCAGAGCCAGTTTGCGGACCGAGAGAGTATAGTAACAGGCTTTGCAGCGCAGAATGGATTAGCCTTGATTGACTTGGTCTGTAATCACCTCTATAGCTTCAACCTACACAGCAACATCAAAGGTACTCAGAACGATGAATTTTAGCGTTCTCTGGCCACCGTTTTTCCAAGAAAGTGGAGGCGGGAGGGAGGGAGGGAGGAAGCACACGAAAGTTAAAAAAAGAAAGTAATTTAGACGGTTTCTGGAACTTTCAGTCTCTGAGAAGAGACACACGCCGCGGGTTATAACCCGTCGGACCATTTTGACCTGAGACGCATCCGACTGCAGGATGATTTAGAAGATGGGGAGGGGAGGAAGATGGGGGACGGGGCGGTTGGTGGAGGGTGATTTGGCTGCTTCATTTGGCGCGAAGCTAGCGCCTCGCCTTGCCCTGTCCTGACCGCGACTCAAGAAATCTGACAAATGCAGACATATAAAGAGTTGTAATGATTTACATGTCTGAGTGGGTGGTTTGGTTTTGTCGTCTGTTCAGTTCATTTCAGTTCAATGCAATTCAATATATCTATTTGTCCATGAAAGGTAATTTGGTTTGTTATCCACGAGGGAGATTTCAAGCTCAAGGGGAAGTGGGGGGGGGGGAGTGTCGGGGTGTCACCCGTACAGACTTTGGCTCAGTCTACCAAAAGGTTTCAAGGACAGGGTGCACAGACAGGTGTGGGCAATGTCGGGTTGAGAATTAACGTCCATCTGGTCTGGAGTCCGGCTGTGAACCAGTTGAACCAACCGACTGACCTATAGATGTCTGGGAAGTTAGTACAGGGATCGAAGTTACCTACACTCGCAAAATTACACGGATAGATTTTAATAATAATAATAATAATAATAAATTGTTTTTATATTGCGCAGAAAATCTGCCCAAGAGAGCACTCAGTGCGCGCTACACACACACACACACACACACACACACGGGGCGGATGTGGGATACAGAGGAGGATACGGTAAAAAAATTTTTTTTTTTTTTTATTCTGTTTTTGTCATATATATATACATTATAGTGACAGAGACATTACAATACAGCACATAACTAAACGAACCAAGACATTGATACGTGTGCATTCCATGCTTAACAATACTACAGTATAGTTACCTTATATAGACCTTGATACAGTCCAATGTATTATTAGTGATGTGGTATTTAGCACGTACAATAGAAAGTCGCATATGATTGAGCACACACACACACACACACACACACACACACACACACACACACACACACACACACACACTTTTCCATCTTTCTACACTTTTAAGAGGAGTGATCGACAGCAACATTGCATGTTTCATTCTAAACAGACCATATCTACATACATGTATGTATATCTAGTCCGTTTACATAAACACATACACATAACTATATGTACCCACATATATGTATGTATACGTACATGTATGCACACATATAAATTAGACACACAGAAACGAATTACGTCTTTATGTTTCACTGACTGTACATGTATGTATTACTTTTGTTGCATAAGGCGTTGGTACGGCAACCATTTCATCCTGAATTTGTTTATAGTTCCCCCTACCACATGACGGTATTCTTCAATGTAATATCTGTTTTTCAGAATTGACCTAAATGCAGCTATATTTGGAAGGGTTTTCTGTAATTTACTTTTGTAAATATGAAATTTTGCTAATAAAATAATCAAATCCATAACTGCGTCTGTTGCGTAGTTTTCTTTGACACCTAGTATGACAAGAATGCCTGAAAGTTCTAAGTTATCGCAGTGCATACAGTTATCCTGAATCCATTTCAGTGTGTCTGCCCAAAACCTCTGTACATAGGGACAATCCCAGAATAAATGAACTAACGTTTCTTCACTATTATGACAAAAAGTGCATATAGGTGATGCAGAAATATTTCGCAGATAAAGGAATCTATTCGTTGGAAGTAACCGATGGAGAACTCGTAACTGGAACCATCTAAGTTGAGAGTCAACTGTTGACCGTTTAACCTTTAAAAAAATTGCTTTCCAATTAAAATCTGTGTCGAATTGCTGTGTCCATTTCTGTATGCATTTAGGATGTAGTTTTAGGTCAGTTATAAACAAGTTATACACCGCTTTGGTTCCACCAATAAGAATAATTCTCCAGACTTTCGGAAAGTATGCATTATTACTTTTGGTTGTTGTTACTATTCCCAGTTTTTGCTTGTATCTCGATATGGCACGTACAACACCAGCATGTACCAAAAAGTTGGTTGACAGACCTGGGTATTTGTTCATAAAGTTCTGGTAAGTCAAAAACTCACAATTGTCATCTAACAGGTCACTTATTGTCAATATCCCATAATCAATCCATTCTGGTATGTGTACCGTCTTATTATCTCTAACAACATATTTATTGTAGTGGATAAAGTCTGACAAAAAATCGATATCACAACTTGGTATACATTTTTCACACATTTTCTTATAATGTTTCAAAACGTCAGTCCAAAACATATTACCACAGTTGCATATAGGAATATTAGCATATTCCCCTCCGACCATCATTAGCTTCTCAATGTCAGGGTACATTCTTACTATCATCTTCTTCAAGTAACTATCATTGCAGGTGAAAACCCTTTTCAACCAGCTGATTTTCATTGATGAAATAAAGGAGTAGACATCAAGCATTCTCAGTCCGCCGTATTCATATTCAGAGCAGACAACCATTTTGTTTATTTTAGCCGGTTTTCCATCCCAGAGAAACTTGTAGAACAAGTTATTTAATTTATTCAGAACCGTCGCAGGGGGATCGGGGAGATTCGTAAGCAAATGGATAATTTTAGAAATAGCAAGAGTTTTAACAACTGTTATTTTACCGAACGGTGTCAACTGGCGCTTAGACCATACAGATAACAAACGTTGAATATCCTCCACTTTGTTTGCATAATTCAAAGTAAGAATATCATCAATATTGGTGGAGAACATGACACCAAGCACCCTAAAGACAGTGGGGTTCCAAACTAGATTCAGCTCAGGTAAGTACCTAAGTCTTGAGTTCCTGCATGAACCAATCCATACAACCGATGATTTATTATAATTAATCCTTAGACCAGATATTGATGAGAAAAAGTCTAGACATTGAATACAGCTCTCAAAAGATTCTCTGCTGCCATCTAAGTACATTGTTGTGTCGTCAGCAAATTGCGAAAGCAAAGCTTGCAGGTCATCGGCTATCTTTATCCCCTTTATTTCTGGATTATTTCTAATGAGCAAGGATAGGATTTCTGCGCATATAAGGTACAAATATGGCGAGCACGGATCGCCCTGCCTTACGCCTCGTTTAACATCGAACCAACTAGAATATCCACCATTTACAGAAACGCAAGCATTAATTCCATTGTAAAAGGTTTTAATCCAATGTTTTATGTCCTTACCAAAGTTGAAGAAATCGAGAGATTTTTCAACAAATGACCAAGCAATACTATCGAAAGCTTTTTCAAAGTCAATTAGTAGTAATAAACCTGGTATTCTATTGTTATCGGTATAACACATTATGTCGTATAATAGTCTTATGTTCTCACCAATATATCTGCCAGCCATGAATCCTTTTTGGTCTTCGTGAATAATCCTATGAAGAACTGTCTTGAGACGAGCAGCAATACATGCTGAGGCTATTTTGTATGCTGTGTTTAATAAAGTTATTGGACGCCAGTTTTTGAGAGACTTTTTATCTTTACCCTCTTTCGGTATACACGTAATTATACCCTGTCTTTGAGTGACAGACATACAACCTGAGCAAAACGCGTAGTTAACAGATCGTACTAAAAAAACACCTAAATCGGACCAAAAAAACTTGTAGAATTCTGTTGTGTATCCATCAGATCCGGGGCTTTTATTGTTCTTCATGTTTTTGAGTGCAGTTAATGCTTCATCCATGGTGATCACACCTTCAATACTATCACTCTCTTCTTGGCTGAGCGATGGACCAGCAACAATAGAAGACAAATCAACATCTCTAATCTCTTCTTCTCTGGAGGAGTATAATTTACTGTAGAAAGATTTTGATTCTTCCCTAATCATTTGTTGGTCTGTAACTATATCACCGTTTTCTGTCTCTAAACAATACATAGATTTTTCCACAAAATGTCGTTTCTCCATGTTACAAAAATATCTTGATGATTTTTCACCCTCCTGAATCCACTTTGCTCTGGACCTGACTATAACACCATCAATATATTTTTTCCTGAGTAACTGTAAAGCTTCTTTCTTCTGTTCCAGTAAATTTACAGAACTATCAGTAATATTTTTTTCAAGTTCTGATATCTCCCTAATGAGACCTTCCTCCTCCTTCCTCTCCTCCCTCCTTTTATAAGAAGCATAAGATATGGTTTTCCCTCTAATTTCTAAAAGCATCATTTCAAAGAACAACTGGTCATTAATTAAGAGTTCTAAATGCTGATTGTCAACCTTTCCAATATTATCTCTGTCATAAGCAAAGATGCCATACTGTTTTTTAAGGTCAAGGATAGTATTTTTCACTAATTCTACATATTGTTTATCCTTTAAAAGAGCATTGTTAAACTTCCAATACGGCCTATCTCTCTTCTGCACTGTTGTTTTAAATTCTAGGGTAATAATACTATGGTCTGAACGATAACCTGGTTTAATCAAAGCTTTGTCTAAATCTACCATTAAGTGCTCCGACATCAGAAAATAGTCTAGACGTCCCTGTTGAGTGGAATTAAACCTTCGCCATGTAAATTGTTTTTTATTAGGGTTAAGCTCACGCCAAACGTCAATCAAGTTATACGTTGCTATCATGTCATGTATAGTCTGTCTTGCGCGAGGACGACTCACAAATCTATACCTAAATGCATCAATGTCAGCATTCAAGGTTATGTTCCAATCTCCACCAAGGATGATGTGTTCATTTCCCAACTTGTCAATTTCATCCATTACAGTTTCGAAAAATAATGGCGAGTCTGTACCACTTGGACCATAAATGTTGCCCAATGTGATTCTTTTACTTAATACCTCAATATCTAGAAATATGTAACTACCAGCCCCACCTCGTACAACACTGTGTATTTTATAATGGAAATTATTATTAAAAAAGATGCCAACACCCTTGCTGTTTGTGTCCATACCATTCAGAACACATTCAAAGCCCCACATCGCTCTGACATAATTTTCTGATACTGTTCTCAAATGTGTTTCTTGTAATAGGATAATGTGTACATTTTGTCTTCTCAGGTATTCAAACACATCTTTTCGTTTGTGGTAGTCACCGATACCATTTACATTCAAACTTAAGATTCTAAGCGTGTCTGTACTAGCCATTCAGATAAGCATAAGACTGGTAAGCTTGTGTATGCTGTCTAGACGAACTCCCCTTGTCAAAAACCAAAAGTAGCATTTTTGTATGGTGAAAAGTGTGAGCACAAAACACACACACGAACAGACTAACACAACGAATATACAAAACACAAAAAAAAACAACGAACCGTTTTCATTGGGACGACCGCTCAAAAAGTGGCCCACCTGCCGAATGATGGAGAATCCACAATCAAGGTCGCTGACCAATACGAACATGCCGCCCCACGCCGCTTTGCGAGTATCGACACTCGGCGAAATTAGCCGTTATACATGACTCATACACTCTCACTAGAGCATTTCACTGTCGTGTATGCCTCCTGCCACGACCTTGAGGCCTTCGCTGTATTAGGAGAGTAACACAGAAATGTAATCCGTGCAGAAGACACCACCTGACCATGGCCATATTTACACTGAGTTAGGCTACGTCACTGCTCTGTCACGTGATGCGCATCAAGATTACCTTTCCTTGTGAATGGAAATAGGTCACGTTTACTACTACACACGAAAGGAATGCACTCGCATTTATAAGCGTGCGAGTCAGCCGACGTTTGATCACGTGCAGCCAGTGAACTAATAACAGTATTTACGGGCAAAATGTGCGGTCGCGCAGGGCAGCATGTCGTTTAACAAAGATACAACCATCCGGCAATGGGAGTGGTTGAAAAACCAAACAAAATGCATTCAAAACTTTGAATGGTCACTCAGCTGTGACGTACTGTACATGTATGTAAAAGCTCCTCGAGTGTCTGACTGAGTCGGAACCATATACAGTGACTGATAAGAGCTAGGGCTCCACTGCACTACAACCCGAATCACACACACACACACACACACACACACACACACACACACACACACACAGGTTGCTGTCACCTCAGTTGACACATGAAAATATTTCCATGACGTGAAACTGAAAGAGAAAAGAGTGGCAGGGGCGCCAGCAAAATATAACATCTGATAGCCACTATTTGTAACAACAACTATGAAGTAAGGGTAGTGAGAAAAAGAATAAATATTAAAGAAAAACAACAACAAAAAACTGTAACCAGAGGAAGATCAAGAAGAACTGACCAACATTCCCGTACAGGAAGAAGAGGCAAAATTTAAGCTATGCCACTGCTCTGTCTCGTGATGTGCACTAGGTCCAGGATTACCTTTCCTTTTCACTGGAACTAGGACACGTTTTACTACTACATTTGAAAAGAATGCACTCGCATAAACGCGCGAGTCTGCCGACGTTTCATCACGTGCAGCCAATGAATTAATGACAACATTTACAGGCAAAATGCGCGGTCGCGCATGGCAGCATGTTGTTCAATTAAAAATACAGAAAACCTTCAGAAGAAGTAGTTGAAAATCCAAACAAACTGCAGTCAGAACTTTGAATGGTCACTCAGCTGTGACGTACATGTATGTAAAAAGCTCTTCGGGTGTTCAACTGAGTCGGTACCAAACAGTGACTGTTCACCGGGCTCACCCAAACTACAACCCACACACACACACACGCACACACACACACACACACACACACACACACACACACACACGTTGCAGTCACCTTGAAAGCTCTTCAGGTGTTCAACTGAGTCGGTACCATACAGTGACTGTTCACCGGGCTGGTGAAAAAAATTCATGACGCGAAATTGAGGGAAGAGGGGTAGGGGTGTTAGCAAAATACATATAGCGTCAACAACACACTATTTGTGGCAACAACTATGAAGCAGGGTTAGAAAAGAAAGAAAGACGAAAAAAACGAAAAGAAAAACAAACCAACCAAAAAAACAAAACAAAACAAAACCAAAAACTCTGTAACAGCGTACTTCAAAAACGCAAAAATACAAAAACATGTAATGAAGTGGATTTAGTGTTCCGCGCCATCCCCCTCCTCTTGTACACTTATCTGTACCTGACACAACCTGTAGATGGGGGGGGGGGGGCAGCACATAACTTCAATCAGTATGCTAGCATGCTAGTATTGCCATTGTATGTCAGGCACTGATATTATGATATTGTTGTACATGTATATTATGTATATTAGAACTATGGATGGCACTACTGAGGTACATAGAGGGGGATGCTATGGAACACTTACCCAACTGTCGCGATATTCAGTCATCCGACCGGAAAGGTCCATGGTTTACACCGCGGACTTGGGCAATGTCATCTCACTGTCCATAAACTCAAAAACACTGCGATTTGCACTCCGGTTTACTCTCTGTCTCCGTTTGTTATTTCCCTGTTGGAATGGACGCCTGTCTCTGTACCTCCCCCCATGCATGGGGGTTGATGAAGCAAGAAGTGAGTCAGACCCAAGTTTCACCATCAAGTCAGTTGTTGATTTCACCTCCAGTTTTCTCTGATCAGATACCCCCTTCACAATGATCTTACCATTGATAGACCAAGCACTTTCTACAAGAGGAGAGTCTTTACACTTCATGAGAAGTTTATATCTGTTAGGGGTAAGGTCTTCTGCTATCACAGTCCTAGTCTGTTTCAGCTTTCTCCGGTTTGCCAACACAGCTTGAGTGGATTTTCGCGACAAAAAGCGCACAATAATCGCCCTCGGTCTCTCCTCCTCGTCACTGTCGCTGTCTTTCTCCCCCTGCTTCTGTAGTGGCTTCCTCTTCTGCCCCACCCGGTGAGTCGCTTCCAGGTCCGCCGGTGTCAAGTTCACGCCCAGTTTCTCCTTGAAGATTCCTAGCACTTTTGTCTCACAATCCTGGGCAGTCTCCCCCTCGGTTTCTGGTATTCCAAACACACGGACGTTATTCCTTCTGTTATACTGTGCCACATCGTCCGCCCATTCCAGTGCTAGCACTGCCTGTAGTTTCGCGTTTTCTGCTTCCTGTCGTGCCTCCTCCGCCTCTGCTCTGAATTTTTGAATGTCCTTTTTCAGTTGAGCATTCTCATGATGTAGGTCTAGCACTGTGCCCTGCACTTTCTCAAGCTCCTTGCTCATCGCTCTCTGCTCTGTGCTCATCATGTCAAGTTTTTCTAGCACAAAGCCCAGCTGTTTCAGTATCTCGTCTCTAGGAGTTTGTGTCACATTTGCTCCCCCCACTGCTCCCTCCACCTCTCCTCCCTCCGCACTGTTCCCACTGAGTATAATAGTCTGACTCATGCCTTTCGATACTGACCGTGGTTTCTCCACAAGGTGAAAATGTTTCCGTAGAGAACCGACACCGGAAGGCACGCTTATCACTTTCCTCGGCTTTTTCGAACTTTTCTTTTCCACTCTCTTCTCTGCAGTTTCCGTGGACAGGTCTTGGCTTGAATCCCCTGTGTGCTGTGTTTTTTTCCGTTTCACTGTCCTGCGTTGGTTGACCATGTTGTTGACCGTGCCTGTGCCTGTACCCCTGCGCCCGTGAGCTGTTTCATGGCTGACTGGTCACGCATCAAGTTGACCTTGAACTTGACTTTTGTTTTCCACAACTCTAGAACCACAGCTCCAATTTAGTCCATAATCGGCAGGTAGGCCCACACACCCTCACACATCACATCGGCTAAGTTTCGGGTCTCATAGTTTGCTAATTACGGAGTAATTAGCAAAAATAGGCGCAGCGATGTGAAGTAGGCTGTGTGCTCGCCTGAGCAGTTCGCTCACCCCCACGGTAAAAATTTTAGTGGAAAGCTTGCCGAAACAGATCGGTTTTAAGGTGTGCCTTGAACTGTGACAGAGTATGGAGGCTTCTAAGGGAGACGGGCAGTGAATTCCAGATCTGGGGAGCGGAGTAACTGAAGGAACCTTGGCCATAAGTTTTCAGACTGATACAGGGTATTTTTAATAGTTTCTTAGAAGATGAGCGAAGTGAACGGGAGGTTTCATACGTAGTGAGCTTCTCTGTGAGGTACTGCGGGAGAGATTTGTCGAAGTGACGATAAGCTAGTGTTGCTATTTTATACATGATACGGTATTGAACAGGTAGCCAGTGTAATTCCTTCAGAAGAGGAAGAAGATTTTCTTTGGGATTTGAATCATCCGCACTCACCTGTGTCTGGGAAGTTAGGGGATAAAACCTTTTTAAACTTACAAGTTAAACGGATAGGTTATCACAGGATGCTGACAAGGTTCACATTTTGTCAGAAGATGTTGACAAACATATAATACCCCCCCCCCCACACACACACACACACACAAAACAACAACAAACAAACATACAAACAAAAAATACCCCCAAACCCAAGAGAGGATAAAGAGAAAGAAATGGGCAATCTCGGGAAGATATGGCAACTTCGATTCCAAGAGGGAATCATTGACTCAAAATGTGTTGGCACTAGTAGGCACCAACTGGAGTATCATACACAGGTTGAAGAGGAGCCAGTATACAAGAGGCTCCCACAGGGTTTCACATCTGCTGTTTGTGAAAGATAGCGCGGACGACCAGACAGAGTGACGAGGTGGCGCACTTGCGTACGTTGTCTCGAGGGAACTGTGTGGTGTATCACTTTCTGTCACTGACGGTTCATACTTGCCAACGGTACTGCCAGTGAATACATTTAAGTTGCGTTGACTTGACGGCGAGACAGACGGTTTAAGCCATCCCACCCGATGTTTACAGACTCAATTTACTCGGAGCTGTTTCAGTTGTGTCTGGAATCATCATCATGATACTGAGACACATGCACAGTGTAGTGGTTAGCACTTCGGACCATGGACCGGGAGACTGGGTTGGAATCCCAGTTGCGGCAGGCGGGATGTTTCTTACCTAGAGCGAGTGTACTTTGGGCCCAGTGGGGAGGCTGTTGCCGCACAACTGAGGCTCACCCACTGCACGGGTGCGACTTTGAGTGTGCTTCCCTTGGTATGACACATCTTATGCTTATGAGTAGACGGCCGGCACCGCAGGTGCCATAGTTCCCGGGCTTGGTTAACGCCGGGATATTTATGACAGGAAGCGTAGAATGTGGCCCTGTCATGCAGTCTCAAACCACATGCACTTCCATACAATCATCATACCATCATCCCCAACCTCATCATCATGCACACGGGGAGCCGGGGTGGTCGAATGATAGAGCGTTGGACATCTAATGCTCGGGTCGTGAGTTCGATGGGGCCAAATATTTGTGCTGGCTTTTTCATCGTTGCCCCGTCTTTGATATCACCCTATGTGGTGGAAAAGGACGTTAAACCCCTAAACACCCACCCACCCCCTCATCATGCACACCAAAAATTGTCCCAGCTTCCGGAACTTTCCGTGGATTCCACCCACGACTTAGGAATACCACCGGAGCTGCAGAAGAGTTTGGGCAGAAAAAACAACAACAAACAAACAACAACGTTCAGTAACGCATCAAGGAAAGGGTGAGTTGGTGGTTGTTTGGTGGTTTAACGTCTCTTTCCACCACTACATGTGGCAAAATCAAACACGGGGCAACGAGAAAAATGCCAGCACGGATATAAATTATATATACACTGTATATAAAAGTAATAATATATATATATATATATATATATATATATATATATATATATATATATATATATGATTACAGTAACAGTGACAGGAAGACACGAAGCTGGACAATGTCTTTGGGAGGACGTCCCCAAAAAGCCATTAGGAAAACCAGGCCATGGCTGTCGCGGTCCTTGCCAAAAACAGACCACATCGATCACCCAGAGGAAACGCTTCGGGTCCTACCTCCATCCCATTGTCTCTGATTAGCGTTCTGTCACGCTGTCTCGCTAGGTGTCTCTGTTCGTGACATTCTATCCCTCCCACAATTCCCAGTTTGTCCCTAGTCAAGTTCAATCCAGAAAAACGCACCCCATTGCCGTATGTCTCACGGCACAGAAGTCTTTTTTTGTTCGAGCCATTGACAAAGGTGCTGTTCGCTGAGTTTTAAAAAAGTGATTCTTTTGCAAGAACTTGAAGAGATCTTTTACCCACCCACAAGACCTGTGGTGTCTTTTCTCTCTCTCTCTCTCTCTCTCTCTCTTGGGGAATTCGTAGAAATTGCCTGTTGACTTAAAAAGATCCAATTTTGTTCTCAGTAAGGTGCAAGGCACAATTCCGAAAAAAATACACTGTGCCCTATGCCCCACGGTACAGTTTAAAAGGGGTCCAACTGCAATTGTTTGAGGAGATCTTTTACTAACCCAAGAGACCTGTTGTGTCGTTGTCGCTGGTGATTTTTTTAATTCATGCCCATTGACATGAAAATAAAATCCTAGGTTTCACTGCACAGAAATACACTCTGCACTATGCCCCGCGGTATAATTTTTTTTCTAGTCATTGACAAGATGTTGTTCGTTTACTTCAAGAGAATGTGATTCATCTGCAGTTACTTATACACCCAAAAGACCTGTGATCTCGATGTTGTGTTTTTAATTCAGCAGAAGGGTGAGTGGATGTTTGGGAGTTTACTAGTAACATCCCATTCCACCACGTATGGGTGATACCAAAGACGAGGTAACGAGACAACGTCCAGGATAAACTTTTGGCCCCAGCCGGGATTCGAATTCACGACCCGAGCAATGAAAGTCCAACGCTTTACCGTTCGCCTATCCCGGCTCCTTGTTACGTAGCAGAACGTAGTCTGTTGATTTGAAAAACGTCAACTTTGTCCCGAGTCAAGTTCAGTCCCGCAAAATATACTTCTTTGCCCCATGCCTCTTGGTAAAGATTGAATAGGGTAATACGAGTCGTTGGCAGGATAATAATAATAATAATACTTCTTTGCCCCATGCCTCTTGGTAAAGATTGAATAGGGTAATACGAGTCGTTGGCAGGACTATGATAATAATAATAATAATACTTCTTTGCCCCATGCCTCTTGGTAAAGATTGAATAGGGTAATACGAGTCGTTGGCAGGATAATAA
This sequence comes from Batillaria attramentaria, assembly GCA_018292915.2. Lineage (NCBI taxonomy): Eukaryota > Metazoa > Mollusca > Gastropoda > Batillariidae > Batillaria > Batillaria attramentaria. Next base: position 110,497 of record JACVVK020000281.1, on the reverse strand, counting down.
TAATAATAATACTTCTTTGCCCCATGCCTCTTGGTAAAGATTGAATAGGGTAATACGAGTCATTGGCAGGATAATAATAATAATAATACTTCTTTGCCCCATGCCTCTTGGTAAAGATTGAATAGGGTAATACGAGTCGTTGGCAGGACTATGATAATAATAATAATACTTCTTTGCCCCATGCCTCTTGGTAAAGATTGAATAGGGTAATACGAGTCATTGGCAGGATAATAATAATAATAATACTTCTTTGCCCCATGCCTCTTGGTAAAGATTGAATAGGGTAATACGAGTCGTTGGCAGGACTATGATAATAATAATAATACTTCTTTGCCCCATGCCTCTTGGTAAAGATTGAATAGGGTAATACGAGTCGTTGGCAGGATAATAATAATAATAATACTTCTTTGCCCCATGCCTCTTGGTAAAGATTGAATAGGGTAATACGAGTCGTTGGCAGGACTATGATAATAATAATAATAATACTTCTTTGCCCCATGCCTCTTGGTAAAGATTGAATAGGGTAATACGAGTCGTTGGCAGGACTATGATAATAATAATAATAATACTTCTTTGCCCCATGCCTCTTGGTAAAGATTGAACAGGGTAATACGAGTCGTTGGCAGGACTATGATAATAATAATAATAATACTTCTTTGCCCCATGCCTCTTGGTAAAGATTGAATAGGGTAATACGAGTCGTTGGCAGGATAATAATAATAATAATACTTCTTTGCCCCATGCCTCTTGGTAAAGATTGAATAGGGTAATACGAGTCGTTGGCAGGACTATGATAATAATAATAATAATAAAAAGAAGAGGAAGGAGAATGCGAATTTATATAGCGCCTGTCTGAACAGCTCGCTTATATTGTTCGGTGACAAAAATAAACTTGGGCTCATTTGCAAATGGTATAGACTGATTTCATCTTCGAGTCGTCAACAAGATATATATATTTGACTTGGGGAAAAAGAGAGCACCTTTCCAATTGCTTGAGGAGATTTTTTTTTTTTCACTCATGGCAGCAATTCTTTTTGTTTTTACATTTCTTTTTAATTTGATAGCTTTGTTGCTTGCGCGGCGTAAAGCCATAAATAACTAACTAACTAACTTTTAATTTGATAGACAGCTTTCTCGTTCGAGTCACCAACAAGATATTCTTTTTATGGACACAAGGGACCTGTTGTTTTTGTCGTTTTTTGGTGTTTTTAATGGGATGGGGCAGATTTCGCTGCCCGCAGCAGTAAGTTTCAGTGATACAAAACAAGACTGTGACGTTTCTCCAGACAATACCTTCTTTCGCGCACACAGTGAGATAGGGGTGGTTTGCATGTAAGGCCAAATATCAATGAAAAGACTCCTTCAAATTACTCATCATCTCGGAATTTTTGTCACGTGTGAAAACTGCACATATGACAGGAACTACTGCACTATTGTAGCTTTAGTATTAAGAATAACAGAGCTTTAAGATAGATATATTTTTCAAGTTTCTGCGAGAAGCGTCGGTCCAAAAAGTTTCAATTTTGCAATTTCGTAAGTATAATCCAAGGCATTTAAGTCCACGTTTCGTCAGCCCTCTAGATCTTCCAGATTTTATGGAAAAATTAATTCAGTCACGGAAGTCACAACAAGATGGCCACCAGCCCAATATGTTGTTTCCATTTGATCACCTGCTATCGTCACGGTCGTTCTTTTGTAATGCCATGTATCCAACACACACACACACACACACACACACACACACACACTCTCTCTCTCTCTCTCTCTCTCTCTCTCTCTCTCTCTCGGAATGGAAACAACTGACCGGGCTGTCACACCAATCTTGTTTTTGGAAGAGAGACGTCAAGTTGTATTCTTTGAAATCTATGACGTTTTTGCTCACTGGGATGACGCATAATACATATGGCGTAATAACTTTGATACAGTTCTTGCAATGAAAGCAGGCCCATGAAAATTGAAGTGTTGCTGCTGCGTGCGCAGTGTAAAGATCGAATTAATACCGACCCAATATGTTTAACAGACAAGTCTGCGCGGCGAACGTTTTCTAACTATGTGTTATGTCAGACATACACACGCGCGCGCGCACACACTCACACGCACGCACGCACGCGCACACGCACACACACACACAGAGACTCGCGCGAGCCGCGTTTGTGCTCCATTGAGACCTATGTGGTGTCCTCTCACTCTACTATGCTATTGAGTGAGAGTCAGTGGGAAAAACAAAGCACACTACATCAATGAAACTCCCGCTTTCCCCGTCTACACATAGAGAACGTCCAAAAAGTGGCGACACATCCCCAAGAAATGCCAGTATCACGTCAATCAAACATGACGTCGGAAAAATGACGCTGATACTGCCTTTTGCGTCAGTGCGCGCGTGCCTTCTCTGCGATGGATCTGACCTGTTCAGTACGTAAGCAGCCCTGCACAGCGTTCTGGGTTCTTCTTCTTTCATGAATTTGTTCTCCGTGCATATTCTGTTCATAAAGTATTGGAGTTGTATTCTGTTATATCCCGTGTCTTCTCTGCGATTGCACAAAGATGGCGACATAGTAGAAGTAAAATACACCACGTCTCAAAACAGAGGAATTCGGAAAGAAAGTGGCGAGACACCCCCAAGAAAAAACAGCATCACGTCAATCAAACATGACGCACTTACTTTACGTCAGTGCGCGTGCGTCTCTTCTTCGATGTTTGTGAGGCGTGTGGCTTGTAGAGGAAATGTGCTGTGAGTACAAATTTTCAAGTCAACTGACGATAACGGCTGCAGTGAATTTTTCTAATTTTTTTGTATATTTTTTATGGCACCCCAGGCTCATTATCTATGTATAGTAGGAGCGATTTTGAGATCTAAAGTGTGTTCACCAGCACTTTCATCAGGTACGGCTTACGCCAAAAGTATAAAAGCGACAACCTCCAAAATTCACTTAGTTAAGAGTCCGTATTCATGCTATCTATGTCCAAAAATTGGAGTGGTTTAGGTAAATATTACGCCTTTAAACGCCAGAAAGCCACTTTTTCTGAAAAGTGCGATAACTCGCAAATCATGTGTGCAATCGTACCTGGATCGGGCCTTCTATTCAACAATCTTGATTCATTTAGAAACCCCAAATTTGAAATCGATCGGTTCAGTATTTTCGGAGAAATAGGCATCTGAACTGGGTTCACATGCAATGTCAACTCAGGCTCGGTTTACATGAAAACTATAAGAGCGACCATTTTCTAGTAGTGACTCTGTTCAGAGTCCGTATTCAAGCTATCTACTGCCAAAAAATTGAGTGATTTAAATAAATATTACGCCTGTACACGAAAGACAACCAACTTGTCTCAAAAGGGCGATAACTCCCAAATCACTTAAGCAATCATCACACGCTTGAATCGTCTAATGTAACATTTTGATATATTTGGATACCCCAAATTTGAAGCCATTCGGTTGAGTATTTTCGAAGAAACGGGCCTGGACACAATTCACACACACAGCCGCACGCACACACGCACACACATCCGCACAGACGGCACTCACTGAGGAGGAGAAGTGCGTTCGGAACACCATACGCGTCAGCATCGATGACGCAAGTTTTCTTACGTCATTGTCAGAGTTACACTTGCAAAATCGTCTCTGCGGGAGATCGGCAGTGACGTGCGTTTGTACCACAGATGCTTGCCTATGAACGTGGAAATTTTAGCCCGTCCTATTATGTTGTTTCCATTACTATGGAAACAACATAAAAAGCAACAAAGGAAATCACAAGATATGAGCAAGTATCATCTGTCAAACGAGCAGCGTGAGGCTGACGTCAAATGTTTGGTTCACAGACAAAATCTGCAAGTATTGTCACTGTCTCCGACATTTCACCAGCCCTATAGATCTTCCATATTTCATATGAAAAATAATTCAGTCGGGGAAGTCACAAAGCCAACAGGGAAATCACAAGACATGAACAACATCCTCAGACGATCTCAGTGCTGGAGGATGACGTCAAATGTTTAGTTCACGTGAATTGACGTCTGACATCTCTCTCTCTCTCTCTCCCCTTCCCCCCTCCCAGTCACGTGGCTAATCGGTCGAGGTCATAGCGGATCTATTGTCACTGGTAGGACTTGAAGAGGGGAGAACCGCCAACAATAACAACAAAACAGACAAAATAGCATGAAATCTGGAGAAACAACTTTGTAGGACGGGGCCGTTCCTCTCTGCTTTTTAAAGTCAGTAGACTGCTTGCTTGTTCGAGTTGACAAGATATCGTCCGTCGACATAAAAAGAGTGAGATTCATCTCCGGTTGTTGAGGATTGTTTTTGTCAGTTTGCCTACCCAAGTGACCTCTTGTTTTCTTCATTTTGTTTTTCCTCCAGACAAAACTGTCTCTTTCTGGAGCAGCGCTTTCTTGCCATTTGTTAAGTGGAGAAAAAAACAAACAAACAAACAAACCAAAAACCTGACACTGAAATGATAGGAGGATTGTCAGACAGATCGCGGTTGGAGCAAAAACAGGTGCAATTACTGTGCGCGCATTTTTATCGGTAACCTTTTTTTTCCCATGGCTTTGTACTTAATAATTGCAAACAAAAACTTAATTAGTTTCGTCTTTTGAACCGAAGATCAAATAGTTCCTACACTTTCTGCAGCCTACAGAGAAGAAGAAGAAAAGAACAAAGAAAGAAACAGGGGAGAAAAGAAGAAATTAAAGGAAAAAAGTGGGGGGGGGGGGGCACACTACTTAAGTGCTCGTAATTCTTTTGAATCCTCCTTTTTATCTTTCTTTTGGTATTTGACTGAAGGAGCTGATTACTTGACTTCTACACGGTAAATCAAGACGCAATCCAAAGCAATTCTTCGAAATACTGCGCAATCACCACAGCTCACGCACAGTCACGCGAGATAACTCGCAGCCATTTCCTTTTGAACTCTGGCTTGTATGTTCGACAGAGGATTTTGTTTCCCGAATTTACAGAAAACGACAGGGTTACTAGAGGAGTAGCTTATAAATTGTATACCACAATCACAAATTGAGAGATTGTAGTTGTCTTGCTATCTAAAGCGAGCAGACTGGCACTGAGAGGAACCAGTGACAGTAGAGACGATCTCCAGTTCATTGAGAGGAACCAAAGAAACTGACAGCGGAGTACAGTTATCAAAACTAATGACAACATTGACCTAAGTACACCAGTGACAAGGGGTGACGACATGCCAAATTACGTCACCGCGTTCCAGAGTTGTGACGTCCACGCACGTTACTCTGTCTCGTATTCCCTGTGGCTCAGTTAAAACAAAGCCTTTGAGTGTAATTCTTTGAGGTGATGTTAGAAATAGTCAGATTATCTGTATTCTCAGCTTTCAGTGAGCATTTGAGGAAAACCATTTTGCGTACTTGAAGAAAAAAGTTCATAAAAATCTGCTCACCTGGAATACACTGATAACCAATATTCTTAGGACAAAAAATGAAATAAGAATAAACGCAACGCAACCCAGACCAGGCACGCTTACTTGAAATTAGAGTGTCTAAATACAGCAGTTTAAATTAGAATAATAATCTCTGGCCTCACCATTTACCGTTCAAAAAAAAAATATCAAAGATGGTTTGCATATTTTCATAGAGTACCTGAAACAGTTTGTTTTAAAAATCAACCTTTTCTTTTAAGAACTCGATTTTTTTTTAAATTTCACAGAACAAAGCTTTTACCCGTAGGAGACACAGTGCACAGTGTTGCCTGATACCTGATATACTACTTTAAAAGCCTACTCTTGTCAAAATCTGCTCAGTGGCTGTCAAAGGGACGTTCTGTGGGAAACAAAGTGTGTTCCAGAATATGTATTACACCGCGATGATAGCGTAACAATCGTTCTGAAAAACAAAAGAAAGAAACAAACAACCAACAAAACACGACACCATTGTTCTTGCATCTTGACACGGTGATGTCTGGTCTTGCAATGTCCCTATCTCGAGTTGCAGACCTTTAGTTCGAATTACAGCCGTAGGCTCGTAATCGTGCGAGGGCTGTTAAAGGCGGCTCACGATCTGTAACGCTTCGTCAGTTTCTAATTAATACTGCATTACAGAAATGTGAAACCCCTGATCCCTTTACCCTTTCATTCCAAGATAACATAATCCCTGTCAAACAGAATGAGTCCATCGGAGCTGTTTTCGATCAAATCAGAGAATCTTTCTCAGAAGACTCGCTGGATCCCCCACGTCGGAAACTGTGTCTTGGGAAATTGCCAGTTCAAGATCATGCTGCGCTTTGTTTCATTGTATTACTTTGGCTGATGTCTTAGTAGCGACGGCAAAGAAATAGAGGCATTCTTCTTGAGAGAAAGACTGACGGACTGACTGACTGACTGAAACTTTATTTTCCAAGGATGAGATCATAGACGCACAGGTCTCTCTAAATGTCTGTCCTTCACACACACACACACACACACACACACACACACACACACACACACACACACACACACACACACACACACACACACACACACACAGAGGCTATAATGATATCATGCTTTTGTTGCCGTAAACAGCCATAGTCGATTAATTTTGTGAACTTGGAAACGCTCACTTTAAAGCATCCCTTCAGTATCAACTATTTAGCATAAGTCTTGTTCATAAACAAAGAAAATAACTGAAAGTTGCTTTTATTAGGGTCTTCGGGTTAAAAAAAATCTTACAACTTAAAGGCAAACACAAATATACTAAGATTACACATGAACAGACCGCGGAATGAATAATGTTACTGAATTCTGATGAAACATCGTAACCAATCTCCGTATCTCCTTCAGTTACCACTCACTTTCTCCTCTCCGCCGTTTCGTCTTTCTATCTCAGCCAAACCGTTTCGTGTGACTGTAACGATTTTTGTAGCAGCTCCTTCGCAGACCGAAACAGTAATTACAGTCTTTTCGAGAGATCTTCAATTAATTACCTTTCAGAGCTGGATTTTCCCGTCTCGGCCGCTGAGGTCACGCAAGTACCTTTAGGTCAACGGAGTTCACAGATTTAAAGCTCTGCCATCATTTGGGGATTGGGTATTAGCTGCACGAAATATTTACAGTATACAATTCGCCAAAAAAGAGTGCCGCCCAGGCTAAATTGCTGTGCTGCACCGGCTTATGGCATAGGCCGTTCTGCTGAATCGATGTGGTGCTTTAGCGTGTCGAGAACGCTTCATCTCCTTAAAGGCCCATGGTGGGAAATTTCCAGACTAAAATGTCGTTAGACACATGCCCAGAACGTACAGACTGGCAGAACTTCCCGAAGACTTGTTCTTTAAGAAATGTGAGCTACGCCGAGCACGCTTGATCCGCTTAACGGCTCATGGTGTGACATTTCTAGGCTAAAATATCGAGCTGCTTTGGGTGTTGTCTCGCATCTTGCATTTAGACACACGCACAGAACTTACAGACTGTAACAACTTTCCGAACGCTTGTTCTTGAAGAAATGTGAGATATGTCCAGCACGCGTGCCATGGTGTGACATTTCTAGGCTAAAATATCGGTTAGAGTTGTTTTGGTGTGTCTCGCACCATGCACAGAATTACAGACTGTTGCGATTTCGGGAGCGCTAGTTCTTGCAGAAATTGAACACTTGGTCACGTCTCAAAGACAACACTGGTGAGATCAGTGAGAGGTAGTTAGTTGGTCAGTTATTTAGGGCTTAACGCCGGGTAAGCAACAAAGACTGAATCGCAGCTAGCTTTTTAACTGTTATTCTTAGTGCTTGTTTAACATAGTTTAATGTAAGGCAATGCCAGTGCTTATTCCCTTAAATTGTGTTTTAGCCAATGACTGAGTGTGTGAATGTGTATATGTATTTCTATGGTATGTTTGTGTATATCAATTGTGTTTTATTATCAAGAGGAGCAAAGCAAATTCTTCTTAATTGTAACTAAGAAGCAATAAATCTATCTTATCTTATCTTATCTTATCTTATCTTATCTTATCTTATCTTATCTTATCAAGGCTCTTTTTCGCCAGATTAAGATATAAAGGGAGTCAATAAAACAAGATGTAAATATACATAAAAAACGTATCCGGTTTAAGTGATAAACACGTTGTACTTCTTTGTACATCGAACGTGTAGAGGTCGGGGATAGTCCGCATAACCTGAAGAGTCTGTATTTTTTATAGGATAGATTTGATGGAGTGGTACGCGCATTGTCTTTTTCGAGCGCAGAGGTATCAGCATGAACTGAGCTAAACTGGAAATGTCGGACGCAGGTCATGCTTCAGCCCGATCAATTCCCTCAAACCTGAGGAGATGGCATGCTGTCCCTAACCCACGCTGCACAACAGAGAGCACGTGATTCTTCGGGGCTGAACTCCAGATTGGACTGTGGGCCTTTATCAACGTCAAAAGTGACGATCCCCATGTTCCACCAAAAAGCAATAAGCTTGACCAGAATGGTCGCCGAGCATGCAACAGTTACTACCAAACCCACGGGCCATCTGTATATCAAGTCATATAATCACTCCTGGCAGTGCCTATAAAAGCAGAGACGTCTGCAATTTCTAGCGAGAGCACGTGCATAATGTCACCGGATTATGCCAGTTTGATGCGCTGTATGTAGTTCAAAACACTTTGAATGAGGCCTGTAACGGTCACGACGTAAAATAAGTGCTGTTTTCGCCTGCAATATAGTCCATTCGGGACATGAAAAAAAAATCTGCTGTTATTAATGTTAATCGAACAAACTGCGTTCGTGCGTCACCACGTGCTTCTTTATGGTCCCGACGCCAGTGATCGGAAAGAGCGTGTGTGTGTGTGTGTGTGTGTGTGTGTGTGTGTGTGTGTGTGTGTGTGTGTGTGTGACAGAGAGAGAGAGAGAGTGTGTGTGTGTGTGTGTGTGTGTGTGTGTGTGTGAGAGAGAGACAGAGAGAGAGGGACACTGAGGAAACAGACATGGCCCCAGACATACAACGAACAGAAAGAGACAGGCAGACAGACTCGCTCACGGCCGGTAGTGGTAACTGAAGTAGCGTAGTGATATAGAGCCTCCCGGAGAGAGAGAGAGAGAGGCACGTGCACGTTGTAAGACATGCGTCACTTGTATAAGGAAAACCCCAAACCACTCACTTCCATTATCTACTCTGTTTACGAGACGCCGTATGTTCTATAGTTTCATGAAGTATTTTTTATACCATCCGCTGAACTTTTCCCGCTGATCCTGTAAGACAATACACCACGTGGTAGATTAGGTGACAGGTAGATTTTTGTAAAAACATTGTGCTCTGTAGCGCTAAGTTGTGGAGTGTGCCTTTAAAAAATGCCGTTGCAGTGCTTTTGCACCTGTACTTAGTTTATGCGTCAACCTGAATTATCTTCTTTAAACCTGAGGTAGCATGCGTGATGTCCCTAACCCGTGCAGAACTGCAGATTGTACTGCTCCAGAGAAAAACAAAACGAAATATGTAACCTTTCATATACGTTCCAGGGGCGCCGGAAGATGTTGGGGGGAGGGGGGACAGAATCTTAGAGGGGGGAAACGCCAGGACCAGTGAAGGGAAGGACGTTGCCCGGAGAAAGTGAAAAGCGGGGGGGGGGGGGGGGCAGGGAGCCACTGAAAGGAAGACCGTTGCCCAAAGAAAGTGAAAAGGGGGGGGGGGTGATTATCAGACGACTTTCTGCCAAGTCGTTTTGATATTTCATGCAACGGCTAAACTGAGTTCTCTGTTGTTGCGTGGGATGACGGAGAGAGCAGGAGGAGGGAGGGGAGGGGGGGGGGGGGCAAGACCATGGCTTTGCCCCCCCTCTTGCCATAGTCACCTGATTTTCCAGGGGGGGGGGGGGCAAAAAGATACTCTTGCCCCCCTGCTTAGGTACAGAGGGGGGGGGGCAGCTCCCCCCCCCCGGTTCCGGCACCCCTGCGTTCCTTTGGAAAGAATCTAAGCTGTCAAGTTTAGGTATTTTGTTGTGTTGCGATAGTTTCCTGGTTTGTGTGTGTGTGTGTTTGTGTGTGTGTGTGTGCTCTTTCACCCTTAAATACACCCTGGTCCAGTGTTGATACAAACCACTGGATAGTGCGGGCATCCAACTGTTTTCACTGCCACCGCTTACAAAAACAGTACTCTTAACCCAAGGGACCCAGAAACGCCGCAGGGTAATCACTGCCCTTCGGTCTCCTGCATACTGAATGAGACGACCCAGTACTTAGCGAACCTGGGCAAGGCAATTAAGGGCTGAGATGGCCACTGTCGTTTCGTTTCAGCAAAAACTTGTGAAATGCAATGATTAGTACTTGATAACGTAATGTTTACATACCCGTATATAATAATAATAATAATGGATATTTATACAGCGCTTATTCTCAGCGAGCTCTAAGTGCTCACAAACTTAGAAAAATAAGATGAAATAAGATGGCATGAAAAAATATGCCAGATAAACGACACACAATAAAAGAAATGTATGATTGATGGAGAAGTATATGATGGAGCATGTGTATGCGTTATAGGCTCATGACACACGAGAGGCGTTTTAGTCCAAACATGCGCGACAACAAGGCTTCAACACAAATCAGATGAAACACATGTAGTGGCCCTATGTCACACGAGGAATACAGAGAAACGCTGTGTTCGGTCGTGTTCGTAGTTTGTTCGGACTAAAACGCCTCCCGTGTGACATGAGTCTAACTGCATGCATGCAATGTTGTATGCATACGTTTTCACTCTTTTTTTTTTTTTTAACCATATCCAGTGGGGATAGGAAAATAAATTTTACTTGACTACACTTGGCAAAAAGCCACGTCGCGCACCGTGCAAATGTTGCCTACGTAGTTCGCGAAGTGTCTTGTCACCCAAACCGATGTGCAACATACCCGGCTGCGAGCGTGCATTTCAAAATCTTGTATGAGCCTTGACCGTGCTCCCCTCATCGCATAGTAGCAGGTTTTGCGGAATGATGAAGATAATGAAAATGGGGCGGTCGGTGGTCTAGCGGTTAAGACGAGAGGTCAGGTTCGAGACACCGTCGGGGCGAAGATTTTTTCTTTCTCGTATATGGCACCGTACATTCGGCCTGACCGTCGGGGGTTCTCTCCGGGTACTCCGGCTTCCTCCCCCTCTGCCTTGGAAATATTCATCCCATAAAATTTAAAAAAAAAAATGCAATTCTAAAATTCAGAAACTTAAATTGTTGAGCTGGCCCTTCGCACCACATGATTGTAATGTGTTCATGTCCAGTGTGTGAGAGAATACGCGTAATTCACGTGAGCGTGCGTGTTGGATTTAGTTCGCGGCGCTTTGAGCCAAATATTTGAGATAAAGCGCCTATATTAATGAACTTAGTATTATTGTTATGCTTCACGAGGTATCCTGTTACCAAAGCCGATGTACGACGTACTGACCATCGCATCGTTATCGGTTTTGCGGAATACTTGCGGGCGCTGCTTCATGAATTCGTGTAGTTTAGTGTTGTCACCGGCGACGTACCTTATCCCCCCCCCCCCAACCGGAACTCGAACTCATGATCCGAACATTGAAAGTCCAACGCTATACCTTTCAGCTAACCCGGCTTCTCATGCGGCGGAAGGACGTTAGGCCTTCCAGGGATGTCACTGGAGCTTGAAACCTATAGGACAAATGTCCTGGAAGGTGGCAGATGAATAGGACATTTGTCCTGATTTGGAACGAAACAATAGGACATTCTGGCGTGCGACAATAAAGCATTGTAAAACAGGAACCACATAAACACAGGTCAGGGTTAAACTCTTTGCCAATCAGAGGGCTTCTTTTAGGGAATACCACATACCACACATCACTTGCTTTGCGTGCATGCAACTAAAAATATTCTCTGCGCAAGCGAGCAAGCTCCCCGAGTAGCGCAAGGTGGTAGCCCTCACTTGGAAAAATGTCACTAGTTTGTCCGCGATCAACAGAAACGCAATCGGACATATGACCTCCTCTTAAAATAAACAATCGGACATCTGTCCTGCTGGACAGTTTTTTCATCGGACATTTGGCCAAGTCTATCGGTCATAGTCCTGTGTCCGGGCACCAGTGACATCCCTGCCTTCAAAGAAACGACCGACCAACCATGTCGCCAAAACGGTCCGACACTGACCGTTTCAGCCAATCAGTTGCAGTAATGGTAGTGTTCGTACTCCCATCGCCAGGGCATCGGTGGTTTGGTATGTTAGTCGTCAACATAGGTCAGGGCTGTTATTGGTGACCAGCCATCCAATTCAATAGTACATTTCCATTTCATTAACAGAACACTCGAGGTTGCGCAGAGGGCAATGGCGAACGCCAGCTGGCTTCCTATGTATGCACGTACGGGAGGCGAAATTAGAAAGGTGATAGTCACGCTTGGTAATAACTACGCTCGGTAACAGTCATGATTTTATGGTAAAAGCTCGTCGGTACAGCCAATCAGAGCCTTTTAAATGGGACACGTGACCACCAGTCTTAATTACAGTTAATGGTAATTATTATCACCTTGATGCTAATTGTAGCCACTCAGGGAAGGTGCAGCACGCTTACTTCTTGCATCTGCAAAACAAGCTCTAACTGGTCCAAAACACCCGGGCCATATAGAATTACGCCTCGCTGTAATTTAAAAAAAAAAAATTGATCACGTGGATCGATGTGGAAGCTGCGATTGGCTGTAAGTATAACCGCTCCGACTAATTGTAGCGCGCCTAGAGATGTCGTGCCATGCCTTATATATAGTTCATGCCTGATGCACGAAAAGAGACTAGTCTGAGAGCTCGAGTCTCAGATGTATATCACGTCGGGACTATTATCAGACTGTATTACCGTTTACCCGCCTAAAATAGTCGTAAACCTGTCTTTGTCTCCGTTTATGCATAATCACTAATCTTTTAGTCTCAGTTGAGGCCAGCCGGTCTCTGACTTAAATCCTAGGCCCTTCCATAATCTCCTCTCTGTACACCAGATCCCAGGGGACAATGGCAAACGCAAGCTGCTTCCCGCCTTTCTAATTCGCATTCTGTACCACGAACACGCCAAAGAAAAGTATGCAGAACTCGTTTCACACGTACGCGTAAACAAGAAGATGTACTCTTGTGGGAAGATATGAATGATTCTTCCTTGTGCAATTTGCATTCATTGACGCCACCACTGCCCGCAGTGAAGTGCGGGGACGCATTAACAATTCTCAGGCTTAAAGATCTAAGCTCCCAACAAAAAGCTGTCCGAAGCTGTCCGAAGTGTGAAAAAAAAATACAGAGTCGACCATGCAAGCACAGTCAACTCTGTCACAGTTGCAGATTTCACACAGTGTCCAGAAACCGCGACAAAACCGTGCCGCAAAACTGCCCCCACTTCCTGTAGGGTACGTCCACGCTACTGTGCACATCCCCGTGCAACCCGGCTCATTAGTTATGACCACGCCGCGGATACGTCAGTTCAGACGACTGAGCGATGTCGGACATGGCGCAAGCTATGCTACTACCGGTAAATACACGTGTTTGAAAGCAATTTTGTTTCTTGCGTAAACATTTCAGTTCGCATACGAGCGACACTGACCAAATGCAGAAGTGACACGACTTGTATTGGGATCACTGCGGGCAGTACTGACTCGGTCACGGCTGCTGTGATGACCACTGCACGGACGGACGACCACTGCACGGAGACTATGATGTGCACAGTAGCGTGGGCGGACCCCGACAGGAAGTGGGGACAGTTTTTCGGCACGGTTTTATCGCGGTTTCTGGACACTGTGTGAACTCTGCAACTGTGACAGAGTTGACTGTGCTTGCACGGCGTAAGATAACCAGGAGTGGATTAATTTGTATGAATCTTTAGTTAATAACATCGGTTTGGATTTCAATATACGTTGTCTGTATTGCACAGCTGCGCGGTCGATTTTGCTCATGAGCGCGGGATCTTCTGTTCGCCCAAATCCAATCCAGCTGCCTCGGGGATTAGGCGAGACTGCACTCCCCTGAAATGCATGGTAAAATTATACCAGACGCTTTGAGCTACACGGGATTAAAGGTCTGCAATCTCAGCAAAAAGCCGCAAACATTGCGTTTTTCAAAACTGCGACTCCTTCGACTGTGCATAATCCAGGCAACACAGTTGCAGAGTTTTCAGCGCTTCGGGGACCTTTATAAAACCAGAGCACGAGTTTCCCGTGACATTATTTTGGCTTTTGGTCAGTGAGCGAGACACATCGCTACAGTGTCTAGCGGATGTTGAGTGCTGCACGATCTTTCTCGCTCAGTGTCAAAACGGAAACTGAGCTGTGAAATCAGGCTGCCCTTGACATTTATAGGGGTTTCAGGGACGCTGAGGGCTCTGCAACCGCGACAGAGCTGACTGTGCTTGCACGGTCGACTGTGTACAATTTTTTTCACACTTTGGAAAGCTTTTTGTTGGGAGCTTAGACCTTTAAAGTCTCAATACGTATGACAGGCACACACCAGCGTGTGGAAAACGTTTCAACAAATTTGCTGGCTGTGTGCACCAGAATCAGTCACTCGGGTCACAGCATAACATCTGAGACCATTATGGTGACTCTGGCCAGCGTGTATGTTGTTTTAAGAGTGTACCGCGCACTGAGCAGACGACGTTATTTGACTGCGGACGGAGGACTAGCCAGACGGCGCTGATTGGTGGCTATTTTAAGAAGCTTTGTCTAGTCCCAGTCTGTTCAAAAATGGACCGTAGGCTCAAAGAAAGTCGGATTTCTCTGATATTAAAAGCCACAAAGTGACAAAAACGGTTGCAATGACCAAATGAAACACACTTCTAGTTTACAAACAGCCTTGGGGGTGGGGGGGGGGGTACTGGTTTAGAGGGGTGGGTGGGTGTTTGGGAGTTTAACGTCCTTTTCCACCACTTACGAGTGATATCAAAGACGGGGCAACGATGGAAAAGCCAGCACAAATATTTGGCCCCAGCCGGTATTCGAACTCACGACCCGAGCATTGGAAGTCCAACGCCGTACCATTCGGCCACCCCGGCTCCCCGGTACTGGTTTAGAAATAAGATCACACTACAGCAAGTTGTAATTATGGAAGTTCAGATAACTCATTGCAAATATTGGGTTTCATTCGATCGATCAAACAGAAGAAAAAAAAATCCGTTAACCCGTTACCCCCCCCCCCCTCCCGTTTCCTTCCGAAATAGCTGTCTACATACGTCACTGGTCGGTCACCTGATCAATCGATAGTTTGGGGGTTGAAGGGGAAGGGGGGGGGGGGGCGTAGAGCTGATATATCACCACTTGTTAGAGTTGTAATTAGAAAAGCTGCATACGGTGTGTTTTACTGAAATCGGTAATCTAAGAAAAGGAAGTTTTTAATTCTGTCAGGAGTAAGCTTTCACTATCTCACATCAACACATCCCCACCCCCCCCCCCTCTCTCTCTCTCTCTCTCTCTCTCTCTCTCTCTCTGTCTGCCTGCCTGCCTCTCTCTCTCTCTCTCTCTCATTCTCTGTCTGTCTGTCTGTCTGCCTGCCTGTCTGTCTGTCTGTCTGTCTGTCTCTCTCTCTCTCTCTCTCTGGGAACCGGGATAGCCGAATGGTAACGCGTTTGAATCCCGGGTAGGAGCCCCTTCATTGATGGTCGCAGACGAGCGACATGGCCAGAGCCAACACCCTTGAGGGAAAACTCTACGGAGACCTGGAGGCCTTCCGGAGAACCGGTGCATACGCGAGGACAACTGGTGTCCACATCTTAAGACTTGATCGATGAAGAAGAAGATATCACCCCTATATAGTGGAAAAGGACCCTAAACCAACCAACCAACCAACTCACCACCCACCCTCCCCCCTTTTGCGCCACCCTCTCGCCCTAAAAATACCCCCTCTGCACTGGCATTCATCATTGAAAATCGGTGAACTAATCGATCGGCATGTATTTCATCCAGAAATGTGATACACACGCAACATCTTGGCAAACACAGGCATGAGCGTGATATCGTTTCCAGCGACGGGGAAAGTAAACACAAAAACGTCATTGTCCACATGTTACCAGGCAGATGGCGGCTGAATGAGCAGAAAACACAAAAAAAGTTAAACTTTCATTCTACCCTTCACAGCATTTTCTCATTTCCGTCTGCACTCCACGCTGTCGCAACACACGTGCAGCATCTGTCACGTGCCTGTGAGCTACGAAATATGACTGAAGAGCCGTAATAGAGTATTTGTCGCACGTATTTGAAGGGTCTTCATTAATTCGGCTCAATCCATCTCCCTGCTCTTCTGCCTCTCACCCCCCCCCCCACCCCCCCCCCCCCCCCTTTCTGCCCAACTCACCACGGGGGGTATATGAAAATGGAAGGGAGTGTTTCCGGCGGTGCTACAGTAAATAAAAGCGACATAAAAGGGACAGAAACCACTTAACTTTGACAAAGGACGGCACAGGCCAACGTTTCGGCTTTCGCTGCAGTACTTCGATTCACAAGTCAGGGGGTAAGCGGTGGTCTAATAGGTAGCGCGACGGATTTAGCCGCTGCGCTACTGAACGGCCGTCACCGGCTGCTTCCCTTGAGGGAAGCGCGTCGCAGCGGCGCAGGGCCACCCAGCCTACCTGTCCTATGTTTCAATTTTACCGGGGAAGTAAAGTCGGGTAAGCCGGAGAGAAACCCGCTGTTAGCAGCCCGATAGCCAGGAATAACCGGTATCACATATCACAAACTCGACCTGGGCTCGAACCCCGGACCATCGCTCATCCCCAACCCTTGACTAAGGGAACATCCTGCTACTCTTTGGAACAATCTGAACTGGCGGTGCTATGCAGAGAGCTTACATGATTAGATCCAGTGGTTTATCACGAAGGAAACCACGAGATGTTTCAGTTTGTTGCCGTAGCTACCGAGCCTCAAAAGTGCACTCGCAAATACTTAACAAAGAATTTTCTGTGGCAAATACTTCACAGAGAATTTTCTGTGGCAAATACTTCACAGAGAATTTTCTGTGCGAACATTTTTACTTGATCAAAGCAAAATACAATTTCACCCCCAAAAGTGATCAAAATAACTATGCACCGACCGTGACGTATGAGTTCCAAATGTTTGTAATGACGCACTTTATGCGCGTCTTTGACTGCTGACGTAAATGGAGTGTATTTTTGTGAACTCGTAAACCACTGAGTGGGTTATGGAAAGTCATAACTCACACTATCGCTCTCTGTTTCCGTACTATTTTCGGATGTAAAGCAGTCATAGTTAATTCGCTGAAAGTTTACACTGGCGAGTGGTGTAAATAATTATCTACGAGACTTCTGAATCGAAGTAGCACAGGAAAAACTCCTTTCCAATCTGACTGTGGTTGGAAACACTCTGTTACTGTTTGTAACACTCCTACATAACTGGTGATGCTACACGACTACGAAACTTGCAGTTAGCACCAGGAACGCTTCGGTCCGTCTTGTGTAGCGCCCATGCCACTCCGACCGACCCCGGCCACCCACCATCAAGGATGTGGACGCCCCTGGAGCAACCTGATGGCTACTGATGTCATTCGGGCGGCTGGCTTGAAAATTAAGCTTACCGAGCGGCTTAGCATGTCTGTTTTCCAGTGGTGCTGAGGGGACACTATCATTTGCCAGTCCCCTCTTTTGAGTTTTCGGCACAGCATAGCCTGGGTGACCTTCTTCGTTTCGTAAAGGAATTTCTACGGTTGCCGGAGTCAGACAGTTCTAGTGCAAACCTCTCATTTCCCCCCTGTCTCTTCCCCCTCCCCCCCTCCCCCCCCTCCTTCCCCCACTACCGCCTCTCCCCTTGCTGTTGACGTCACAAGGAAGGAATGAAGACTTGACATGACCAGAAGTTGGCATAGAAATATGGCAAGGACTCATTTTTCAAGAGACGCTCGAGTGAGAGAAGTTGGTGAAGAGACAGACACGTATGCTAAGAACGATCGGCGTTCAAACCGGTTGAGTCTGAATAAGTTAGTCTAGGACTTCATAAGTGGAGAGCTCGGGTCGCCGAGTGAATGAAAATTTTCGCGAGCGAAAAAAGGAGAGGGCCAGCCGGACTTAAAAATACTTAATAGCAATTTTTATTTAATTTTAAAGTGTGACAATTATATTAGTCTATGTGTTTAGTTTATGTTGCATGTTTGTCTGTTTGTTCGTTTTATATCCACCACGACCGAATTTCCCATAAAGATTTATTTGAATTTTGAAAAAGACAGAGCCACAACCGACGCATGTGAACTTTTACATTTTTACGTCAGTTTTACGTCACTTCCGCGTCGGTCTCTATAACAAATCAACTGTACCTCTCGGTGCACAGGTCCTAAAAATGGCAATGAAGCCTACAAAAATTTAACTTTGTTAACACAGGTAACATAATGCCCGTTGGTGTGTTGCAAGTTAGCACCGGTCTGTCTGCGTGCAGAAACATTTCATACCATAGCACTAAAATTAAATAACAAATACATGTACATTCGCTTTTATTAAGAAGAGTTTCCTCCCTCTCGACTCTTGTCTCCCTTTATGGAGCGTCACGCGGCAGATGGCGGCGTTGGCAGAAGACGAATGGCTCTCGCGACCTCACACTCGACTTCACCTGCCGCGGATTTTCATGAAACCTGATCAAGGTGGGTTACATTAGGCCTACACACAAATAACATGGAGCCGACCTGGTACATGTGAGTCAGTTCGAATCCCGGCTTGGCCAAAATACCTATGCTGGCTTTCTCCTCGTTGCCCCGTCTTTGATATCATCCGGACGTGGTGGAAGAAGAATTCCTGCCAGGTAAATCTGGGGATGTGCACCACTGGCCTCACGAACAAAATCATAATTAACTTATGTCTACATGGATTTAAATTTGGCTCAGTGGGAATGTTGCACTTTGATTCTACTCGTGTTTGCTGCAATAAGATCCGTCAAGGGACCGTTGATCTTGCCTGATTTTTGCATACGGGTGCGTGGTAAGAAATGTGCTAAACAACCACACACCCATCCACCCAAACAACCGGAGCCGGGGTGGTCGAATGGTAGAGCGTTGGACCTCTAATGCTCGGGTCGTGAGCTCGTATCCCGGCTGGGGCCAAATAATTATGCTGGCTTTTTCATTGTTGCCCCGTCTTTGATATCACCCGTATGTGGTGGAAAAGGACGTTAAACCCCCAAACCCCAACCATCCACCCATCCATACAACCAACCAACAATACACACGTGTGACACGTACACCATCTTTTCATACCTAGCCGTCTTCGAGAACCGAATTTTCCACCACGCTAAGAGGCTGAAGGAGCGACGGGTGTGGAGAGGGCAGACAAGAATCGCGCGTGCATTGTCGTATAACATTATGTGTGAGACGATCCCTCCTGGACTGGCCTTCCGCCTGCCTGACTCGACTGAGATGGACACTGAGTAGATGCACAACTCAGAGTGAAGGTCTTCTTCTGGTAGGTGTTACGAAAAGATCGATACGGCTCAGGTTTTAACTCGGTTCCTACCAGGGTCCGACTTGTTGGAATGATCTCGCAGCATCGATCAGATATATGCAGACACAAAATTGTCTTTAAAAACAAATCTGAAAACCCACCTCTTCACAGCCTCAACCAATAACTGTTGCTACATCTTCATCTTGCTGGTCGTGTGTGTGTGTGTGTGTGTGTGTGTGTGTGTGTGTGTGTGTGTGTGTGTGTGTGTGTGTGTTTGAAGAAGCCAGGGGCAGTCCGTGTATGATGCTGCACCTTGTGTGTTTGTAGTTAAATGTATGTGTCGAGGCATGTTGTGTGCGTTTCTGGGTGGGTGTGCGTGTGTTCATAGGAAGGCGCCCTGAGTTCCCCCGAGATTATTATTACTGTAAGTAAGTTTGGGGTTGTGCACCGGTGGCCTCACTAAAAAGAAAATCATAATTAATTTACGTCTGCGTGGATTTAAATTTGGCTTAATAGTGAGAGTGTTGCACTTTGATTATGCTCGTGTTTGCTGCAGTAAGCGCCGTCAAGGAACCGTAAATCTTGCCTGATTTTGGCATACACGGCCAAAAGAAAAAGTCAAAAACGTGGGATACTCGTGCGCGGTACGAAATGTGCTATGCCTGCGTTAGAACCCACCAACGCGAACCCGGAAAATTCTTGGATTCAAATGAAACTAGACACTCTGAAGATTTATACAGAGAGATTAATCCTTTAGAACCGGACATGTTACCTTTGGTGCTTATCGCAAAGAAAAAGAAGGTGCTGATCAGGAAACGGGAAAACGGACTACATTTCAAATGTCTTTTTTTTGGGGGGGGGGAGGGGGGGGGGGTGTTTAGGGGTTTAACGTCCTTTTCCACCACATAGGGTGATATCAAAGACGGGGCAACGATGAAAAAGCCAGCACAATATTTGGCCCCGGCCGGGATCGGGGGGGGGGAGGGACCTACTCAAGGGACAAAAATGTAGGGTAGCCATGTAAAACCTGGGTATTAATATTTTTCTGATATCCTACACAATTTTGTCAGGGTGTGTATGTGCTTTTGCTTTGCCATGCGCAGTGAGAGAACAAAGCAGACGATGTGGGAGCCGTTCGCTATAGGCTTCGCGTGGTGAGTGCCGATTTCGCTAAACCGGAAATTGCTGAAACTGTCTTGCGAAATTCATTCGCCATTTGGGCTGCAAAAAAACACAAGATTGCTTCGTCCGACACGAAATCTTCTCGCGTTTCGCGACGGGCGAGTGCTTGTGGTTCTCCCTGCCTTCTTTGAATGTTGGAGTATCATTATTTGCCTTCTCGTGTTCCGATGATGATTTGACGTTAAAGGTCTGCAATCTCATTATAAAGCCGCAAACATTGCGTTTGGTTTTTTGTATTTTTTTAAAACTGCGACTACTTCGCACTGTGCATAATCCCGGCAACTCTGTCACAGTTGCAGAGTTTTCAGCGCTTCGGGGACATTTACAAAACCAGACCACGAGTTTGCCGTGACATTATTTGGCTTTTGGTCAGTTGGCGAGACACATCGTTACAGTGTCTAGCGGATGTTGAGTGCTGCACGATCTTTCTCGCTCAGTGTCAAAACGGAAACTGAGCTGTGAAATCAGGCTGCCCTTGGCTTTTACTGGATTTTCAGGGATGCTGAAAACTCTGCAACTGTGACAGAGTTGACTGTGCTTGCACGGTCGACTCTGTAAAATTTTTTCACACTTCGGAAAGCTTTACGTTGGGAGCTTAGATCTTTAACGGACGGAATGCCACAGAACACGCTACTTCCCTATGGAAAAAAAAGAACAACCGCTTGATATTCTTCAGCCAGTAAAAAGTGAGTAGTTTTCCTAAACATGTATATGAACATTTGCACTGATGTCTCATGTTGGCTCACGTCACACGGGAGACGTGTTTGTCCAAGCAGACATCGGCGTTTTCCCGTGTTCCTCATATGACATACAGAGATGTCCGACTAAAATTCACATTTTCTCCTTCGTCTGCTTTCGATATTTGGGAGTACTAGATCCTTGGTTCGGTGGCTGCAAGGAGGTCCGCCGTCCTTTTGAGTTCGTCAGCTGGCCAAAACGATTAGCGAAACATTTAGACTGGGGCAAAATCACGTCTTTTGACATATATCTTCGGGCACTATATTCCCGCTTGTGATCTCTGCCGCACAAGCAAAGCCAGATACTAGCACACTGCTATACCGTTGAGGTCCTAATCGTCTTTGAAGTACATGTCACAGAGCCCTGGGGCATGGCGTAAGATAACCAGGAGTGGATTAATTTGTATGAATCTTTAGTTAATAACATCGGTTTGGATTTCTGATTGCCCTTTAACGCAGCAGACGCAGACTTCCAATATGAATAGCAATCATGATAGCGGCGGGTGTTGAGAGATTTTCATCGGATGATATCCTTCTAAATCAAAGTAAATTAAAGACGCCGCTGTTGCACATAATACTGTACAGTTGTAATTTGCATATCTCGATCAGTCCAGTGCACCCAAGGCAATATACGTTGCCT
Source organism: Batillaria attramentaria (assembly GCA_018292915.2). Lineage (NCBI taxonomy): Eukaryota > Metazoa > Mollusca > Gastropoda > Batillariidae > Batillaria > Batillaria attramentaria. The sequence continues at coordinate 88,631 of JACVVK020000281.1, read as the reverse complement.
GTATTGCACAGCTGCGCGGTCGATTTTCCTCATGAGCGCGGGATCTTCTGTTCGCTCAAATCCAATCCAGCTGCCTCGGCGATTAGGCGAGACTGCACTCCCCTGAAATGCATGGTAAAATTATGCCAGACGCTTTGAGCTACACGGGGTTAAAGGTGTACAGTCTCATCAAAAAGCCGCAAACATTGCGTTTTTTAAAACTGCGACTCCTTTGACTGTGCATAATCCAGGCAACTCTGTCACAGTTGCAGAGTTTTTAGCGCTTCGGGGACCCTCATAAAACCAGAGCACGAGTTTGCCGTGGCGTTTGCAGTGTCAAAACGGAAACTGAGCTGTGAAATCAGGCTGCCCTTGGCTTTTACTGGGGTTTCAGGGACGCTGAAAACTGTGCAACTGTGACAGAGTTGACTTTGCTTCTACGGTCGACTCTGTAATTTTTTTTTCACACTTCGGAAAACGTTTTGTTGGGAGGCTTAGATCTTTAAGGAAACTCTGCGGCAGCTCAGTGCGGCAGCAGCGTTTAAGATCTTTCCGGTTGCGGTGATTTAAAAAAAAAAAAAGGAAGTACGGACAGACACACATCACTCAAACTCTGTGGTGCCAGTTTCTTTCCTTTTTTGGGCCGGTTTTACCCGAGTTTTAACAAAATAGGTCAAAGCTATTAGCTCAGAATGCGATTGTGTTTGGGTGTTTGGGGATTTAGCGTCCTTCTCCACCACATACGGGTGACGGGTGTTATGAAAGACGGGGGCAACGAGGTAAAGGCCGGCACAAATATTTGGCCCCAGCCGGGAATAGAACCCACGACCCAACCACTGAAAGTCCAGGCTCCCCTCTCAGATTGCAACGCAGCAGCGTTAAAAACGCAGTTTCATCTGTCGGTCTGGAAAATCGTGCTAAGAATGAGACAGCTATGTTTGGGAAATGAAATCACTTCTACGTTATCCGAGCTTCAAAGCGTAGGTGAAAGAAATGTCAGCTCTGATTCCGTGCTTCTGAATGAAATTTAATACGATCAAGTCCTGATATTTGCCCAGACTTCCAAACACTCTAAGCTCAAACTGCAACGCAAATAGCGATTTCATCCGTCGACCCAGTGCCGTGCGTAGAGTCAAGTCAAGGCTGTGAGCTTTTGGACGTTTCGAAAAAAAAGGATGATACCTGCCAGCACAAACTCTTAGCTTCCGGTCGGGATTCGAATTCACAACTTTGGGTTGTTTTTGTTGTTGTTGTTGTTGTTGTTGTTGTTGTTTTTTACTACTTTATTATCCCTTTCGGGAAAATCGGGCTGCTTCCCCTGGGGGAAGCGCGTCGCTGCGGTGCAGCGCCACCCAATACCTATCCTATATTTTTTTACAATTTTGCTGGGGGGGGGGGGGGGGAGCCGGATAACCCGGAGAATAACCCGCTATTAGCAGCCCGGTAGCCAGGAAAAACCGTTATCACATATCACAAGCTCGACCTGGGCTCGAATCCATGCTTCATCGCCATGACATTGGTGACAATCGTTCAGTAGCGCAGCGGCTAAATCCGACGCGCTACTTATTAGACCACCGCTCACCCCCTTCATTGGAAATTTGAAAAGAGGCCATGTTGAGAAAATGGCTGGTATAGTGTGACACGGGAATCATGCAGGTTGCATTGTATGCTCGTTTTAGCATGTTAATTAACTACATTCAGCCTTGAAACTTTCTCAGACGTTGTAATAGTAAATAAAAGCGACATAAAAGGGACAGAAACCACTTAACTTTCACAAAGGACGGCAAGGGTCAACGTTTCGGCTTTCGCCTTCCTCAGGACACAAACAAATAGGACATAACTTCAACAAACAAACAAAAGGTAACTCTGCGGACGTACTGACATACAGGGCGAAAAAAGAAAAAACCGGTGGGCGAGAATATGTTGTAATAGTAGTTAAATGACCGGAAAATGAACAACAACAACAAAAACAAAATCTGAAAGTCGCTAAAATTGACCCTTGCTAGTTTTTTTCCTCAATTTTCTCACAAGTCACCGGTCGACTTTGTCTCCCTTTCGTGGGAGCCCATCGCGTTTGAAACTTCAGCAATCTGGGAATGTGTACAAAATCAAACAGAGTTACAGCCATTTTAGCCCCCCCCCCCCCCCCCCCCCCCGTATTTAGGACGTGTATTTTGTCTTTGAAGCAGATTCTATTATTAGCTATTTAGAATGTAAGTGTGACGCGGCGTTTGGTTACGACGGGGAATCACCTTGTCTCACGGAACACGCAGCCGCGCGTTTGCATAATTCATCAGTTGATTAATTACGCTTCACTTTCGCACTAGAGTGTGTGATCTTTTCTCCGACTGTCTCTGTTGCGACTGACAACCCAGACAGGATTGTCTGGTATAGACAAGCAAAAAAGAGACGCGAACGAATCGAGATTTTACAAGCTCTGGTCAGCTTGTCTGGCACACAAAGGACGCTGTGGAAAACTTCTCATCGAATGCGCGTAACTCCTTGCTTCAAAACAGTCACCTGTATAAACATAACATACCACCGCGACGCTTCGTGTCGCGGTATTATTGCCTCAAAGTTAGTCTATAAAAGCGAAGTCGCTCACTGGGTTGATCTGTTTACAGACAAACGAAACGCAGTAGTGCGTGCAAAAATAGTTGCTTTAACAGTAGAAGCGGAAAAGTTATCCAGTGGAGAGGTGGGGTGGGTGGGTGTTTTAGGGTTTACGTCATTTCCACCACATACAGGTGATACCAAAGACGGGGCAACGACAAAAAGGCCAGTAAAAATGTTTAGTTCCAGCTGGGAATCGAACTCACAACCCGAGCATTAAAGTCTCCATGTTCGTATCGCCGCTGAGATGGCAAACTGCCGCTTTCGAAACCCATCATGCCAGATGGATGTTTCATTTGGCCATTGCGACCGCTTTCGAGACTGTATGGCTTCTAACATTCGAGAAATACGACTTTCTTTGAGCCTGCGGTCCATTCCTGAACAGACTGGGACTCGACGAAGCTTCTAAAAATAGCCACCAGTCAGCGCCGTCCGGCTTAGCTGCTCCGCAGTCAGTCCGCAACCAAATCACGTCGCCTGCTCAGTGGGCGGTACACTTCTAGAAGAACTTACACGCCGACCAGAGCCGCCACAATGTTCTCAGATGCTATATTATTTGATCCAAGTAACTGATTCAGCGCATTCGATGAAGAGCTTTTTCACACACTGTTGTATGTCTGCCATACGTATTGAGATAACGTCCAACGCTATCCCGATTCCCCACCAGTGGAGAGATACGAGATTACAGGCTCACAGATTAAAGAGGGGTGATTACGACAACACTTGATACCATAGAGACACAGGTGCGTGGGCAAACCCAGCGCCGGCTGTGGACCGGCCGTCTCTGCTGAGAAATGAGTAAAAAATGTATGGATGTCTGTGGGCCAGTCTTGCAGACATATCAAAACGTACTTCTGTCGATCGCTCAAACTGTAGTCGTCTCCGGTGGTTGAATACGAGCCGATTACGTGTTGCTACTCTCAGGTTGTGGTGTATGGCCGTTGAGGCGGTGTAAAGCAACCCATGCATTCAGACGAAGCATCCACGCACACTCACGCACACCATGCAGGAAACGAACACGACGAACAACATGCAGGTT